>JAOTRC010000022.1:32510039-32525518 GCA_027497675.1 Cyprinella lutrensis
ACTGTTGGATTTAATACGGGTTATTTACCTAATGTCAACAGGCTGATTTGCCTTTCCCTCTGTTTCAATAGACGTGTGGGACAGCGTGCACTGTCCCTGCCCTCTTTTCAGAATGACAGAACAAATAGCCAATGACGCTGCAGGAATTTATTTACATATATCAAATTGACGAATCCGAACGCAGTATGTGTTCGGAGGCGGGACTTTTTCCTGAAGTTCAGTTCCCCGTCTGCTTTAATTAAACTTTCTGAAACTTCGCGTCAGTCCGCTGTTGCTGTTCCGCCAGCGCACACTACCTTCTCTCTTCACTCAGACTGTTTCTCTACGAAATATTACTTATAATAATGCACGCCAGTGACACTCTACTGCTTTTCTTGTCTTTAATTCTCCTTTGCATTGGACTGAAGGCAATATCAGGTAAGACTGCAGCACCTGCGATACTCCTGACAGAAATTCACCATGGTTACCAGTTTTAGGCTATGTACCAATATTACTACAACTAATAGGTACTGAACAATAATAATAATAATTAACTGTTATTTGACAGAAAGGACCTTTTGCTTCTGCACTATTCCCGTATTAACTCATTATTTTGTTGTTACCCAGTCAAGATAACGGCAGAAACTGTGGTTACCATGGTAACTTTTTCGTCTGGATCATTTAACGTTTACTAACCGACGGCGACTTGTCTCCTTGACTGGTTTATATACTTTTTAACTGCAAACTGCATATTTTTCCTGCTGCTTACAAAAAGGTTTCAGTCATGTTGTTTCAATTAAGATGAAATTGTTTATCTAAGACTAAGAGCCATATAAAGCTCACCACCCAGGTTACATTTCAAGATGTGTCTCAAAACCAAGTGCTCTATCTACCTAGACAGCTTTTCTGGACGTCATGATCGGAAAGAAATGATGTGACGTCACGTGCGCTCTTTTGGCAGAGTGGATGTTACATCACAGAGTGCTGAGAGTGCATGTGAGCTCATGCAACGGTTTGATGCCAAAAAGGCTGCCTAGATAGTCAGCTTACTAGAGGTCACATTCTCTGTGTAGTCAGCTGCCTAACTAGATAGTTTTTTTGGGGGGCATTACAATTTTTAGACGTTTTATCTCTTGAGTGAGAGTGTCCTTGCACAAATGTGCACAGAATGCTGTATAGATAATCATCGTATATAAGTACACAAGTCACATTCTCATAGGCATTTTAGATTCCATTTCAAAATAATTTTAGGTATTATCTTTTGCCCGAGAGTGCACGTTGAGCTCATGCAATTGTATGATCCCCCCAAAAATACTGTCTAGCTAGGCAGCCAGAATAGTGTGTCTTCTGTACTCCATTGAGCAACTTTCCTAGAAAGCATTTTTATGCATTATGGGCACAAAAACTCTCTTGGCAAAGTGTTAGTGTTACATCACAGAGTGCTGAGAGAGCATGTGAGCTCATGCAACTGTATGATGCACAAAAACGCTGTCTATGTAGGCAGCCTACTTGGTTTTGAGTGTGTGCTTCTTATGGTTCTGTGCACTTCGTTACTTCATTTTTTTAATGAACTGCTCAGTGGTTTCTGTACCCTCAATTTCCATGTTTAATATTTTAACAACTTTATTCCCCCTTACGTGCATCATTCTTTAACTAACTGCAGACAGACTTGTAAACGAAACTGTAACTTATAAAACTAAACGTTTTACTGTCTTGAAGGGTTACCACAAAACTTAAAAATGTCAGGGGATTTAAAAACAAAAAATTAGGTCTGGAAAAGTCATATAGAAATGATTAAAATCTTTTTTTTTTTTTTAATCATAGAAATTACGATAGTGAATGCAAGTGTTTCTGGTTATTCTCAGCACTAAAATGTTTAATTGCATGAAATTGAGTATGATCCTTATCCAGTATTCGGCTGGGAAGGTCATGGAAAAGTCATGGAAATAGGTTTTTGGGATCTCTGACGTGACTATCCACTTTGCACTGCTTTTCAAATAACGTGTTGCATGTCCTCTAGCGCAATCTGCCATGTACGAGACAGATGTGGTCGTTCCGCAGGAGCTGCGGTCAGACGAGGTGCACCTGCTCCAGGGAACCTACAGGTGGAGCAGAGGTCGCAGACGACGTTCGGACCTTCAGCAGGAGGACCACCTGTTTCTACGGCTGCCTGCTTTCGGAAAGGAACTCTACTTGCAGCTCCATAGAGACGACTCTTTCCTCGCCGAGGGGTTTTTGATGGAGGAGAGGAGCGAGGAGGGCAGCGTTCAGCACGAACCTGTTCTAAAGGTTCGGCGGTGTTTCTATACCGGAGCCGTTCTCAATCACACTGACTCTTTCGCCTCATTGGATGCTTGTGGTGGACTGGTGAGTGGAGTTCAAGTTGTTGGGAGACTGTCTCTGCTGGAAAGGCATGAATGTGTTTATTTCAATAACAAGACATTTGATTTTGCTTAAAGAAAAGTCCTTTAAATTTTTTTGCCTCCTCTAATTATCGTTACCATAATGCAAAAAACTCACATTCTCACCTATTATATGAATTATTTGTTTATTAAGTTTAACATTTTATTTATAACTGACCTTTTTAAACTGACCTGAGTTTATACTTTCATTCAGGACCCAATAAATCGATCGAAGTGACAGTATTATAATGTTATAAAAGATGTTCATGTCCATGTTCTTTTAAACTTGTAATTTATCAAACAATTCTGACATTTTTTTTATAATGAAAATAACATTTTTTAAGCGTTTCTTGAGCATCAAATCAGCATATTAGAATGATTTCTGAAGGATCATGTGACACTGAAGACTGGAGTAAAATTCTGCTTTGACATCACAGCAATAAATTACATATATTAAAATAGATTATTTAAATGAATAATAATAATAATAGTTCATAGTGGGCCCCTTCTGTCTCAAAAGACACAATGGCTGCACCTTACCTATCCCAAACTTTCGAACAATAGTGCATCCAAAGTTTATCCAAAATAAGCTTTTTTTTGGTTAAAAGAGTTTTATTAATTACTTGTGCAACATTTTGATCAAAACAGGTGTGAAAATCTTTTTTTAACACTACCAGTGAGTAGAGAACTAACAATATAGGTGCTTTTTAAAAATGATAATGTAATTGTTCATATTAGAAGAAAAGATATGTCGTGAAAATAATGTCAAAATGCATAATGGTCCTAAAAACAGGCTTCCATTTCTTTCTTATTAGTTATCTTTTGATTTTAGGTTCAAATGTGACATTGACATGTTTTTGTGACCACACTTTGAATATGTGGTGGTTATTTGACTTGTGGTTTTGAGCGTTCCAGGCCCACCCATGGGAGAGAGGCTGTTTGTTTGAAAAAGAGTTTCCCTGACTTTGGTCCCATTACGATCATTCCATTCTTCAAACTTCTTTTTGCCATCAATCAAAACGCCAGAAAGGGATGTGGCACTCCATTATCGCAAGCTGTCAATTAATCTGATTAGAGTGCAGGTTTATTCAGTCATCTGATTGGCTGGTGTTTGTGGTCTTACTTATTGATAAACCTCACTGATTGACAGTTCAGTTAACTGACAACTAGTTGACCCATCCCTCTTTATGCTGACTATGTGGAAAATGAGCTCATTGTTACTGTAAATGTTCTTTCCACATGTGACTAGAAGGGTCAGACATTTTTGACACCTAAAGTGAGACTGACCATGAGCAGATGTGAAGCTCTCAACGGTTTTGCAGATAAGTCGAAGATCAGCTGTGTGTTTTAACTGGCCCCATCTGACAGCTGCCAGGCTGTTCTCTCGCCGCTTGGCTCACCGCAAGGAATTGCAATTTTTAGATTTCAAGCTATTATATACATTTTAATTTTCAAAAGCATGAAAACTTACCAACCCTTAAACTTTTGAATGGTAGCATGCTATCCTAAATAAGCACAATTTTAAGGTTAACTAATTTTTTTTAGCTATTTCTGGGGCGTTTTACACAAAACTGTTTTCAACTAAAAGCTTAAAACGTTTTATGCTTTTTCGCCGTTCATTTAACACAACTATGTCGTTTTGGGGCCTGAAAACTTGAAACTTTGAAACTTCTGAAAATGGGTTTCAAAGTGCAAGTTTGTGAAATCGAAATCATCTCTGTGTAAACTATGAAAACACAAATTTGTGAAAATGGTGACATCATGCGCATGCGTATTATGTGTTCAGTCTATGTGTAAAGGCATGTAGTGTTTCTTTATAAATGTTTTTAGTACATTGTTGTGGTGTAAATGTACCCTTTAGATACTTTTACATATTAATTGATTAATTGAAGGATATTTATAGTTACCATTTCGGATAACATTTTTCCACAGATCTTTTTTCCCCGCTTTTTTTTTTTTTTGCCCTTTCATCATAATAGGACAGTTAGTGGACAGGAAGCATAGTTGAAGAGAGAGAGAGATGGGGACAGGACGGGGAAAGGTCCACAAGCCGGGTCTCACACCTGGGACGCCCAAAGCGCAACTGCCCATGAGGCTATTGCTGCAGACACAGATCTTTTTCCAATGCATTGTGGGAATCCCTACTCCTTGAAAAATGCATATAATGCAACTGTTGATTTTGTGCAAAAGAAGGTTGCTGTCTAGTGTCTATGTAGGGCAGTCTAGGGCAGTCTTCAGCGCAGTCTACGTCTTCTAACTTCTCCTTAGTAATCTTGTTTAAACAATGTTGAAGTTTGAGAGGACCGAAACAAGGTTTTCCTGCCTGTTAATGTCATTTTCGGACCATTTTGCCTGCCCTATCTCTCCTCGGAGTGTAGCCATATGTAACTGTACTTTGTTTAACCTGGTACATGTGGGGTTTGTCTGTACATGTTGTGATGAAAGCGTATGTTTTACAGCCTCTATGGGCAACTTCCTGTCAGCACTCCCATGTTCTTTTCCTCCTCCACCCGCCTGGGGCTCTATGCACATCTGCCTCACCTCATCCATGTGCATTTTCCACTCTTTTCTCCAGCGAAGCCTCTGTTGTGCTGCTTGGATCATGCAGCGTCAATCCGGACTATTCTGCTTCACTGAACGCTGTCTCCGGATTTGATGCTGACTTTGTAGTTTTGGGAGATAAATTATTATCACATTTCACATCTTTGTGCCCTTGAAGCCACAAGGGGTGGCACGGTCAGGTGGAGGGGAAACAAGGCTTCGTATATGGAAGATTCTCAGAGGGGCTCATGATGAATGATCCTGAGTTTGCTGTAATAGAAAACACATCAGCTTCCTCAGGAAGCACATCATCTGAGATTCTCTATGCAATCTTAAAGGAATAGTTCACGTAAAATTAAAGTTATGTCGTTATTTACTGTACATCAGCAGTTCATAGTGATCAAAAATATGAAAGTAGTCCATATCTTAATTGTCTGTTTCTCACATAAAGGTATCATGTGACTTCACATGGACTCTTTTTATAGTGATTTCATGAGAGTTTTTTTTAAAGCTTTGCAGGTGTGGGTTTGTTAAAACATGAAAAAATAAAATATGAACTATCTATTCAGGAAATGCAGTAATATTCTGGTACATATCTTGTTTTTAGTATGTGCAGTATCTGCTTATTATGAAATAAAGTAGCCTAATTATAATTATTTGTTGCAAATTATATAAATACAATGTTATATATGTTTATATATGTATGTACTATGTATGTGTGTGTGTATATATATATATTATAACATTTTAAAATAAAATTGTGAAAAAATTTAATGTAATCTATGTAATTGAAATATATTAATTGATATATAGGAAAACCCTGAATAATAAGATTTTTTTTATAAATAAAAGAATGTAAAAACAATTTTTAACTTTTGAAAAACATGACTTTTTTTTAATATGATTAAAATCTTATTGAACAGTTTTCTGAACATTCTAAACATTCTCACAGATTGCCTCTAAAGTTACAAATTCTATCCAAAGGCTTTCTCATCTGCCGTTATTGATTGTTCCACCTCATGTGTTTTCTTGCAGACTGGCCTGGTTCAAACTGAAGAGGAAAGACTGTTCATCACGCCAGTGGGCCAGGCTGCAGATTCCTTCTCTGGCTGGGAACACCGAGTGATCCGGGAAATACATTCTTCATCGAATGGACCTGCTACTGCTGCAGACAGCAGCCCGAAATTGTGCCAAACCATCCAAGGTGAGACTTCGCTGCACTGAAATGTGGAGGGCTTAACCATGTCAAGTGTGGCAAGCCCCATTGATTTAGAGGTCATTTTAGTTCAGTTCGTAGCTTCAGAGGGATTTAATTTTGTCAAACTGTGGGTGCTAGTGGGAAAAGTGGTGTATTTATGCAGTCAGATACACTGTTGTGGAATAAATGCCCAGTTTAACACCCTTTTCACCCGCAGACCTTTACGATTTCTATGTGCTACATGTATACTAGTGTTTCTAAAGTGGATTTACAAGCACACAGATTTGTTCATCATAAACTAAAAGCTGTTAAATGTTCTTACAAGTGACAGATAAAATACTGTACATTCATATTGGACATATCATTTGACATCATTTTAAAAAGTGGATTTATTTCACTCTCCTAACTCTGCTCAATTATATGTTTAGTTGCATTTTATTATTTGCATTCAGCGTTGCTCTGTAGAAACAAACCTGTGAATCTCTTTTGGGTCACCAGTGGTGAACCACTGCGCTCTAGGAGTCTGTTATCATAATCTCACGCTCAGGTTCTCATGTGTCTCCCATCTTCCTCTTCCCTCCAGGACTGCTTAAGATTCAAGAGTTGTCAAGTCTGTAAATCAAGTGTTTCATAGAAACCTTTATGACTCCATGTAACTCTTTGATGTCTTCATCTTCGTAGCAGCGTTGAAAGATATTGGGAGAGAGAAAGTTCCGCTGTTTGGCTCTTTAATGCCTTTATCGCACTGGTAAATGGTGGTAAACCTCTGTTGGAACGTGCTACTTTGCTGTTGAAATACTACCAGTAAGAAAGCAAGTATTCTGTTGGCCTGCTCGCGTACATTAATAATACCGTGCATATTTTCCAGCCCCTTGGGTTTTTCTTTGCCAGGATTATGGATTTTTCTTGCCGAAAGGAATTCGCATGTTTGAAAACGGCCTTCTCTGTTCCCTCTGATTCTCTGAATGCCTCCAGCATCTGCAGGTTTTCATATTCCGAGGCAGGAAGTTTTGTCTAAGCATATTGCATTATTGGATTTGTAGTTTACCCTTTGAAATGAAGATGCAATTATCCCAAAATCTGGGTTTGTGTGTCCATGTGTGTGGATATATACAATCCTATGGGCCAACAAAAACAATTTATGGAATTTCCAGTTGTACGCTACCCTAGTTCGTGGCTGATTACATTAGATCCAGACTTAAAGTCCCCTTGAACTTTTTGCTTGGTTCAACATCGTTCAAGTCCACTGTTTTTGCTTTTGACTTTGTGTACTATGAATATTACATAACCCGAGGATGAGGAGACCACCGGCAGACTTGACAAGTAGATTTTTTCCATATGCCAGTATCTGGAAACCAGTTCAAATAGGGGAAAAAACGGATAGTTGAAAATGAAAGATAGGTTGGTGGGTATGGAAGGGTCTTGATATGTGGGTGCATTTGTGTGTTTCAGGCATGCGGTTGCACTCTAGCGATCTTGTCTCTGTTGTAAAAAAAGGTCCAGGTGCATTAGCGATGCGGTTTCCCCCAGCACCTGGTGTCTGCAAGTTTGTCAGTCAGTCAGGCGATAGACCAATAGGCGAAAAAAGTGCCAGATTTGGGGGGAAAATTCTTTCCTCTGCACTCATGTCTGTCGGAGGCCTTTCAGCTGGCCTGCCAGAGTCTTCTCTCTCATTTCCCACCAGAGTTTGGGAAGCTGCTTTGTAACCTAAGCTTGCCAAGCTACAAGCTGCTCATAATTTAAGGTAGTTCAGATACAGTCAGGTTAGCCTTTTGATAAAGTAGTCTGTTCCACATCCGCCATGATTTTCAGTAAAATGTGTTCATAAAGTGGTAAAAACTTAACTGATGTTATTCTTATGTGATTGACATTTGACTTTTTTTTATCTGTCGTTTTTCATTAAAGAAATAGATAAGTTATGCATTATTGCGATTGGAAAATGCATTACTATTAGCAGTAATTTTGTTTTGTATTTTGTGTAATGCTTTTATTTGAAGGGAATTTCTATCATTTTTTTTGAAAACTGTCCAAACACACAGATCCTCCTTAGATTTACAGTAGAAAGAAGCAAACGTTTGTGTTATAATTGACGACCACAGTTGGTAAGATCAGTAATAATGTATAATGTACCTGTATAAAAAAATACGTGCTTGTCCTTCGGAAAAGAAATGAAATGCGGGCTCCAAATATGGCTTTCGTTTCCTTTGCAATGAAGGTAACAACAGATCCGTCCTTCGAAGGATGCAGCCTCTGAATTTGGACGCTACTAATGAATTGTTTCTATATGAATGAACCGTTAAAATGAACCAACTGCTAAAATGAATCAGATCTTTCAACGCTATTACAGTGAGAGATATTTTCTTTACTTCATCTCATCAGTGCTCAACAATGTGATGCAAAAAATGTTTTTGAAACAAAAAAAGCATTTTGTTGCACTGCACTGCTGCTTTTTGAAAAAGAAAAGATGCTAGATGTTTTTTAGTTGTTACTAGTATTTTGAAAAGAAGAACTGTCATGCAACTGAAAATCTACTAGTCACGCCACAACATTTAGTTAGTTATTACCGTTGTCTCTTCCTGTTTAAAAGCTCAAAACAGTTAAGTGAGAAAAGTTGAGCATTGCTTCCCACAATAACCCCACTTCAAAAACCAAGTCCAAGAAGGATACTCGCAGAAACAGACCTTAAATCCATTAAACTCCAAATGCCCCTCTCGGGCACACACACACACACACACGCACGCTGTCTGGATGCGTAAGATGGATCAGGTTGCACAGTGGTGATGGCAGGAGTGAGGAAAAGCCACCGTTTTTCCTCAATGATTCTCTCTCTGTCTTTACTGAAATCGGATTCTGACAAAACGCACTTAGCACTTCTAATCGGGCCGTGTAATCTGCAAAGTTGTACGTCCGTTGATCCATTCTGCCCACGCTCACATGCCAGGAAGCTCAGGTTTGGCACAAACAGGCGGCTCGCCTCATTCTTCATGTCGATGCGTTAGCGTCGTGAGTGGGGTTGTAGAGGATCAAGTATCCACATTGAGAAGAGGCAACGTCGGTTTGGGAGCAGACACAAAGACTGATCTGATCCGAGAGGAAATAACGTGTGAAATTTGTAGGGCTGATCCAAGAAGAGCGTTTGATTGATGCGTACAGCACATTCATGCTGAACTCTGGGGCTGATTAGTGGCTAGTTTGGTTTCTGGAGGAACAGAATCTACCCAAAATGATAATGAGAAAATTGTCCGTTAGGTGGTGCGTTTATCTGAAGTGACTTACAGTGTGTTTGTTAAAGAGAAAAGCACAGTGGTTAAAAGCTCATGGATCACTAAATGAATGGTGATTTATACTGTAAAAAATCTAAATTGAGTCTGCTTGATTCTCACAGAGTAACAGTGTACGGGTTGAGAATGATATGAGGGTGAGTAAAGGATGACCGAATAAAGAGAAAATTTAGTCCTCTAACAGTCCAGTTTTTTACAGCATTAGTTTGAAAAAAGTGTACCAGGTTGGTAGCATGGGTGATAATAAAGCTAAGTGCTAAGAGTTAATGGAGTTAATATATGTTAAGATCTCATTAACATCTCAGTTGTTTTGGTTGTTTCTCCTAGACTGCAGTTAGATTAAATTGAGAGCAAAAAAAAAAAAAACCTCTCCAAATGATCTGAGCTGCTATCTGCAACTTTGTCAACTATTGGCTCATTTGTTTGTTTTATTTCTATTATAAGCCCTTTTGGGAGAAACATCTTAGTCAAGGTTGATACTTAAACATAACTCCATAGAAAACAAAATTTAGTGTTTTAAGCTATGGAGGCATTTTTTTAAATATAAAAGACTATCATTTTTGAGCTACCTACCAGTTTGATGGCCCTCACAAAGCATGAACACACACACGAGATTGTGCAGGTCTGGGTACGTGATTTATGATTCCCCTTCAGCATGAAAATATAATTTATAGTCATTCACACCGTTTTCACCATTAGGGCCCCTCACAAAGCTCCAGGGGCCTGACGGAGAGATTTATCGGCAGTTAATTAATTGAATTTTGGTATGGACACATCAGCATCATGGCCTGAAATCAGGTTAAATGTTGTGGAGAGTTGAACTGAGCACATCCAAAAATATCAATGACTCGAATGAGTTTTATTAAGACTTATGAACATCATGAGGATGTTATAAACAAATGGATTGATAAAAGGAATAGTTCAGCCAAAAATAAAAGACATTTACATCATTTACTCACCCTCATGTTGTTCCAAACACATATAAAGCCACATTTAAAGGCACACTATGCAGCTTTGATGTTTTTTGCGAAACAGCGACCCCTAGAGCCGCTGTGGTGTACTTGCACTGTCGTAAATAACCCTAACTCCCCTGTTACTTATAGTTTACTGAACTACTGATGATGGTAATAGCTTAATAATAACTATGTCAAGTGTTAGACTACTTCATAATAATAAAGTGCCTTACGCGTTTGCTGGCTTATTACGTTTTTACATAATTGCTGCGAAATCACAAGTAAATAGCCTATAGTGTAGGATTACTGTATAATTTTATTTGTGTTTTTTGATTGTAATGTATACATTACAAATCAGATGGCATCAATAAAGTTAAATGTACGTCGCATTATTTCATAACATTGGCCGTTATGATTTCATTAGACATGATCATTACAATTTATCATAACAGTTAACAAATTGTGCTCAATTACACTATTTACAACCTGTAGGCTTATGTGTCCCAATAATTATGAGAGATATTGACTATGTCCTCATGATAATCGCAAAATACATGATGTAATGCATGCATTTACTGTAACTTTTGATCAATATAATGCATCCTTGCTGAGCAAAAGCATTATTTAAAAAGAAAAATCTTACTGACCTCAAAGTTTTGAACAGTACGATTCACTTAGTCCAAACAAATCATTATCCTTAAATTTTTTTCTGACTAGAATTTTTAAAAAAATGAAATCATTTTAAAGGATATATTCAGGGAACACATGGTTGCATTTACACTTACTATGTGAATAATTGATATTTAGCATATGTGCAATTATTGCAGTTCAGGCTCCTCTAGCTGAATCTGGTTCTTCTCTGGGTTTTTCTCATCTAAACATCTTTTGGAGGTTTTTCCTTTGGCTGCTCTCTGGGAGCAATGCAGGACAAAAGCACTATTCAAATAAAAGTGACTTGATATGGTTATTATGTAGTGCACAAGTCATTTAGACTGTTTATGGTGCTGCTTTGTCATTTTTGGGCACTTGACAGCACCAGTCTCCATTCACTTTTCTTGTATGGAATGAAAATCTCTGCTCAACCATTCCCTCCACATAAGAAGATCAAACACATCAGGGTCTATAAATAGTGATTGAATTTGTGTTTGTGTGCACTGTTCTTTAAGACATCAGAACAGCAGAAGCCACCTGAGTCATCCGTATAAGTCTTATTATTACACCTCAGATGACAGTTTTGTGATAGCTTCCTGTCCATTAATAATGATTTGTTCTTACTCATTACTTGTTTTATGGTTGTATCTGTCTGCAGGAATTATTGATGGTTTCAGCACATTTCTAGTAAATGTGTGATTTTCAGTGTCATTTGTGTGGAAGCCCAAGGCACCATTAGTTTCCATTCTCTTTAGTCAGTTCTGCCTGAAAACAGCTGAGAATGGAAAAAATGCTTGTGCAGCAAAAAGCGAGTCACATTAGCACCATATGTTGTGTTAGTCATTTATAAATGCGTGCACATTCACACAACTACAAATTTTCTAAACACCTGTAAACATACAGCAGAGACCCCCATCAGAGGGACCCTCATCAGAGCCCCAATGAATTATGGGGGTTGGGGGTGGGTGAGAACTCAACTGAACAAACACATTTTTACAAGTTTTCAAATTGCCTTTTTTTTCACTACTGGTGCGCATCGGTGTTGTTTTAGATTATTGATATACTAATATTGGCTTTCATTTTTATATTTTAAGTAGTCATTTTTAAGTTGGATTTGCACTTGTTGAATGAATATTTCAATAATATTTTTTCGCATTTATATTTAGCTTTACGTTTTAATTGAAGTCATTTAATTTTTAATGTTTGTTGTAAAATTATGTTTATTTCAGCTTTATTTCAATTAATGAAAAATGTTTTTAATAGTGTAAGTGAACAACACTGGTGTAGCCATTTTTTAGGATTGAATGTTCTGCAGTGAATGCTAAGATGCATAATGTGATATTGTAAACTTGCATTAGTTAAAGTTAAAGCTGAGTTGACATGTTTATAGTTTGCAGATAAGTTACCAGCACATCAGTGCAGTAGCACTTGCTTGTATTCACACACAAAATGCTTATTTCCTAGCGGAAGTTTACAACTTTTGATCGCAATGGTTTCATATGTGATGCGAAAGCACTGATTAAATGGCTTCGATTAATGTATTAGCATAGACTTTATATGTAGAAAGACGAGGTGCACTCGTATTACTATGATCGGGAGAAAGTGCAACACGCAATATGACAGAATAAGTCCCGCCTTCTAAATAAGAGCCCGTCACTGATTGGTAAAGTCAACGCGTCACAGCAGCTGCCATTAAAAGCTCCGGTTCCTGTCGAAACGGCCAGTGTTCAGAGACGTGCGCTTAGGACTGTGCATGCTTGGTCCACCATGAAGATTTTTTCATGAAGGGATTTCAAATATGAAATTGAATCTTAAGCTTGGCAAACAGTTTTTTGTAGAATTTGATATTTCCCCATTAAAGAACTGCACTTGCATGCCTGAGAGACGTTTAAAAGATGGCCGCCGTGTGAAATGACTTTTCTTAAAAGGACTTTGGTATTAGTCAAAGCTAGTACTTTAAAAAATTTTTTTTTTTTACTTAACGATAAAACAGCTAGACAAAGCGAAACAGTTTGAACCAACATTTTGGGAGCTTTAAAGACAAATCGGTGGGTTTGTGAATCCCAGCAAATAAACCAAAACAGGTCTCCAGATGGTGGAAAATGATACTTTAGAAAACTGGAATTTACTTTTTTTATTTGTGTTCTGGTAAACACTTTGCTTTTTCCCCCACGATAATGGATCATCACATGTTTACAGGTGTCTTCAGTAAATAAACACTTACACGCTCATGTTTATTTAGGAAATGCAACTGCAACCAGACTATGAAAAGTTCACACCAAGAAGGAACACTATCTGTTCCTCATACCATTTGTGTGTGATTGTTGGTTGTGGTGAAAGTGTATTATGAAAGGATTTTACCTGCTGACAGGCTTGTGACGGGATCAGTTGTCAGCCATTTACCTTACAAATCCGCATGGTCTCATGTTACGTATAGATATTGGCCAATGCTAGTATTATATTTGCATATAAAAGTTACAAAAGCAATATGTTTTTTCAAACATATACCTTTCAATTAGTCACAATAAAACCGGTTTGGTTTTATTTCTGTCTCTGTTATTTCGGTCTGGTCTTATCTCTGGTGGACATTGGCTCTCTCAAAGTTTTGGTCTTGGTTAGAGTAAAGCTGTGGCCTTTGTTGAGATCAGGTCTAATTGTACACTCACAACATGTGTGGTGTAATTCTGAGGATGAACTGTGCTTGTTCCCTGCTTAGAGCAGGTTCAGTCAAACATTGTGCTTTATGGCCGTAATGTTTGAAGAAATTCTTTCTGTTTGTTGTTGATTTGTTTATCAGCTCCAGGAACTGTAATTCTGTGTTTGTCCAATGTATCAATCTCCATGTCTTTGTATACATACGTATGTCTTTCAGAGTAACAAAAAACACATTTCCTGAAATAATTGCAGGTTTGATGCTAAGACATGAAACATACCCTGCACAAGTACATATAATCTGGATTTTATGCACGCTTGAAATGTGTTAATGAAGCATTCATTTTTGCATAAAGTATTCAACCATTCACAAGAACGGTCCATACATTTCTTTTTTTTTAGAAATGCTTTAAATAAATACTTTTGATAATGATCAAAAAGCTGACAGTAAAGACACTTATGATGTTACAGAAGATTTCTATTTCAAACAAATGCTGTTCTTTTGAAATTTCTATTAAATAAAAACATCCTGAAATGTGTTTTCCACAAAATTGTCATCCACAAAAATATTAAGCAGTAGCACTGTTTTAAATGTTGATAATAATAAGAAGAAATGTTTCGTTAGTAGCAAATCCACATATTAAAATGATTTAAAAAGGATCATGTGACACTGAAAACTAGAGCAATGATGCTGCTAATTAAGGATTGCTGTCACAGGAATAATTTACATTTTAAATAATATTTAAATAAAAAAATATGTTTTAAATTGTGATAATATTTCATAATCGTACTGTTTTTATTGTATTTTTGATCAAATAAATGCAGCGTTGGTGAGCATTAAAGACTTTCTAAAACATCAATAAATCTTTCCGACCCCAAACATTTGAATGGTAGTGTACAGTATTTCTCTGGCCTAACAGTTTCATTTTTGTACGTGTTTGTGTGTGTTAGACAAGAAGAAGGAGAAAAGGGCAAAAGGAGCAGAGGAGGTGCGTGGCAGGAGGAACGCCATTAGGCTGAGTAGAGAGTACACCGTGGAGACAGTCGTGGTGGCTGACGCAAATATGGTGCAGTACCACGGTGCTGAGGCTGCCAAACGTTTCCTGCTCACTGTCATGAACATGGTGAGTCACATATTCACATAACATATAGGCTGACATAGTATGTAATAATAGTCAGAAAAATCTTTTTTTTTAATTGAAGCTTAATGAACATTTAGACCATAAAACAAAACAAAACTTTAGTCTGTATACAAATAGTAAATTCTTAATTAATTTTCACTATAATTAACCCAATTATTATTGTTTAATTGGCTCCTAGAAAAGTAATTGCTGTAGTTGTAATTGCTGTAATTGGTTATTAGAAGTAAATAGTTCCCTCTTTAGATTAAGGAAAATGGAAAATTGTCATTAATTGAGTGCTTTAAACCAGCCTTTATTACACATTAATCACATTCATTTTCAGTGTTTTTTAAATTGTTTACAAATACATAATTATTTAAATACAAATACACACACACACACACATTTGGCAAATGTTGTTTTATACTGTTCAAACTAAATTCAGAGGAATAACTAATGGAATTATTAATTAATGACATTTTCTTGTTAGTCGTGACCTAATCTAAAGTGAGAACTATTTACAACTAATTAAGTTAAAGGTGTACTATGCAGGAATCCCGGTTTTTCCCCAAACAGCGACCCCTAGAGTCTCTGTGAAGCACTTGAATTTAACGTTACTGCACTCACAATGAACGTGACATGGCGTGTTACATAGTATACAATAGTACATTGTGTTTAATTTGTCATTTAATGAGATCTAA
>JAOTRC010000022.1:32529162-32551956 GCA_027497675.1 Cyprinella lutrensis
TAACTTTTGACAATGTGACTGAAGTATTTCTTTAATAGCGTGTGACAGTTATAGCAATGAGACGTATCATCTCTCCTTGGCCTGTTAGATTGAAAATGTATGTTTTACAATTTGTTGCGCTCTTCTGAAATAATAATTAAAAAAAAAATTAGATATATCGGAATATCGGATTTTAAAACCAATAAATATTTGTATCGGTATCGGACCTTTATCAGTCGGGCTCTAGTCTGAACTCGGCATTAGTAAGTCACCTTGCATGATTCATTTAAATACTCTCCTCCCATAAATTTTGCGTCTGAAAGGGAATCTACTACAAATGCATATGCAATAAGGTTAGCCACAAAAATAACCTTTCATGTATTTTCAGTGCAAAATTTTCTTGATTTGTGTATTTCAGTTCATCCCAGAGTGAATGACCTCACTCTCATTCAGAACAGGTTCGTAAACACAGCGTGCGTTGCGAGCGTCTGGAAACGAGCCTGTGAAATTGAGTACAAACAAACTAAATACTGATCTGTAAAACAGTCCACAAAACAACACCTCACTGCATCTGCTGTGGTAAAGCAAAGCTCATCAATCCAAGAACGGCCGTCTCTACTGTATCTCTAATGACAAAGATGAGTCATATGAAGATGAATGTAAAAATGAATGAATTGCCCAGATGTGTGGGATTTTGTAAGAAAGTACACCTCCTTTTGACCTCCCTGCGGACCTTATAAATCCATTCTTCACAGACGAGTTTGACAACACTGTGGAAAATCGTGCTGTTATTGTGATATTCCCCTCCAGATGCTGGTTACTCATCAATATCTGAATCCTCCCTTCAGAGGAGCTCTATACTTCTTCATTAACTGTACCCCGCATGGAATTGCCGTTGATTTTTTTTCTGTACAATCGTACATTTTTTTTTAATTGTGAATCACACAGCTTACTCTGTGAAGGTGATGAATGCTCAACTCTATTTCTTTCTTGATTATTTTATCTTCCTTTATTTAGAGATGTTGTAAATCAGAAGTTATTGTGTAGCAAATTGACTGAGATTGAATTGGCAAATGGGGATCTTTGCTCCTCCTTTTACGCTTCTGCTCCTCCCCGAGAGATACGAGACCAGTGCGTTGCGCAGGTGTCGTTCATCAGTAATCCACTGATGGCCACTGGCCTCGCGCCGTCCTCCCACAGCCCTCAACCTCGACCTGCTCGCCACGTAAACTTTGTAATATTTATTTTTATATGTGATATTGCATACTTGATCATTAAGTCAATTCTCTTGTTCTTGTCTTGTTATCTTTGTATAGGTTTATAACATGTTTCAGCACCAGAGTTTGGGTGTGTGGCTCAACATCCGGGTCACCAAGCTAGTTCTTCTGCACACCCGTCCCGTAAGTGTGACCCTCTGTTGTACACACACTAGATTAATAGCCAGGTCTATGTATGTAGTTACTCAATCATTTATCCACTCCTTTGCTGTTTTATTACTATTTTCAGGACCTGCGATGTTATCTTGCTGTGTGTGTGTGTTTTAACTACTGGTTTTCCCCTCCTTTTTATTGCTGGATTGCATTCTCTCTAAAGGCTCCGGAGTGTCTGCGAGAAGGTTTTTTTAAGTACTCACATCTAAATTGTAAAATTACGTATGTCAGGATGTCACTCAATAGCCATTAGTGTGTGTGTATTGTTGCTTCAGGGCAAACCTTTTGTACCCACAATCTCTCATATCAGGAAGATAAAGTCAGGGAAATGATGGGTTAGAGATGCAGAAGCAAACTGACTTCAAGTCCAGCCGAATTACACAAGCAATTTTCAAAAGTATTTTGATGGCGTTTTGTGATCGATGAATCAATAAAGACCATGTTTATGTCAGAGGAAGTTCATAAAGAAATTAAAGATCCATGGAGACTGTTATCCTTGATGCTAAACAATATGTGCTGGTGTAGTTCTACAAGTTGACAGACTTTTATTAGATACACATTTAAAATACTGTACTAAATTACTGTATACTGTAATGTACTAAAACTATTGCTGATTATGCATGCAGAGACACACTAAAAGTTAGGAAGTGGTAATGTTTTTGAAAGAAGTCTCTTATGCTCACCAAGGCTACGTTTTTTTTTAATCAAAAACACAGTAAAAACAGTAATATGGTGAAATATTATTACAATTTAAAATGACTGTTTTCACACCGCATTATAATTCCGGTCTTCATTGTCACATGATTCTTCAGAAATCATTCTAATATGCTGATTTGGTGCTCAATGTTGAAAATGTAATGAATAGGAAGTTCAAAAGAACAGCATATATTTGAATATTATTTTGTAACAATGTAAAAGTTTTTAATTTTGGTCAATTTAATGTGTCCTTGTAGTTATATGAAAGTATTAAAATTATATGTAAATAATCATTTAAAAAAAATCTTACTGATCCCAAAGTCTTGACTGGTAGTGTAAACAAACTTTTGTCTTATTAAACACTCTCTATAATGACTAGGAAGTAGCAAAGTAGCAAATCATGATTCATGTTTGGGTTGTTTAAGCCCAAATTTGATTTGTGTGCCCCCTTCTTGTGTGAATAGGAAATACTGCTCTCGTCAATTTTATAGGGTCTTTAAAGTAAAATCTGGCTTGAAGAGTAAACTATTTAGCCCTGTAAGTAGATGTCATATTTAATTTGAGGCAAAGGAAAACGAGGCTGTTTGGGATAGAAATCATTATGTCTTACTGTTTTAAAGGAAAAAACAAATCCTGCTGTTCACCATCATGTAAGGTGAATGAACAAATCATGTTTAAATGACCACTGAAGGTTATTCCTTACAAAATAAAGTGGGAAATATTTAATTTAAACCTTTGCTTTATCATAGTCTTGTAAATAAATTCAAATGCTCAGATATTGTCCGATCTTCTCTCAGGAAAAGCTGAAGGTGGGCCATCATGGCGAAAAAGCCTTGGAGAGCTTCTGTCACTGGCAGCATGAGGAATACGGCGCACGATACTTGGGTAGCAATCATGTTCCTGGGAGCAAAGATGACCCTCCTCCTGTGGACGTGGCTGTGCTGGTCACCAGGTAATGATTAATCATGCTTAAACAATCATAGAATTATGATTAATTCATTTAATTTATTTAATAATTCATATATTTAAAGAAAGATAGCACACTGTTAGTAGATATAGTACTGGATCATGTTCATAGTTAATGTGATGAACCCCACACCTGTGTCAACTTGAGTAGAGCTTCATACAGTACATCCACAAAAATTGCCAATATACCACTTGATTAAAAGACCAAAAACAATGAAGAAAGTTAAAAGATCATGCAGCTTTTGAGATGCTTGCAAAGTAATGGAATTGCATTCAGAGATTTTAAGTGTTATTTCTGCATCCAAATACTTTTTGGGCCTATCACATTTGCACAGATATTATTCTTCATTTCGCTTTTCCTTCTCCATCGCCGTCCATCTTTTCTCTTTGTTTTACATCTTTCACTTTCCGTTTTGTTACTCACATCCTTTGAAGTCCCGTATCTTTCAGCTCTTGGTTGTTTAAGACAGATTTAACCTTTTTTCATCCCTTTTATTGAGATCCAACCCAATTTGAACCTGCCAGTATCTGAGCTGTGATAGACCCTAATAATCCTTCTATCAGCGAGGCAAGTTTGCTCCCAATCTTCATCTTTTCAGTACAACAGATTACTAGCGGCGGCCAAAACACTGCATTCCCGGCGTGGGGTTAGGCTTTATTAGAGTACTGTTATTTTCAGATTCAAAAAGAGTAAAGAAAAAGAAAATCCTTTTGTTAAAACATGTGATCCTGTCAGATAATATCTGTCATCCTGGACCCGAGAAGCTCGCAGGGAGAGCGAGCTCACACAGAGAGTGCCTTTGTTCCCCCTGCGCCGGGTTAAATATGATCTCCGCCGGCGTACAAAAGGAACTCTCTATAAGGATGCGAGGTACAGGAGCAACATCTGTCTCGTCTTGCATGCCAAGATGGCTCGGGGCTGCGAGAATGCATCAAAGCAAATTAAGGCTTGACAAGGTGCGCCTCGGTTTCCCCTCTCACAGCTTTGTAGGAGTTGACAGTGGCTCATCCCTCGCTCGGCACTTGCTGACTGAAGAAAGATTACCTTCTTAACGTATTTACGGCCACATAGACGCGCTTTTCACTGCTCTTCTAAGAGATTCATTTCATTTATCTATACAGCGCAAATAAACACAACAGAAGTTGATCACTGTGCTAAAATGAAGAAGTCTAAAACAAACCACACACAATACAGTAATAACAGAAAATAAAACTCTAAGGTTTAGAGAAACCAAAGTTATGAATGAAATGTAAGAGTAAAAAGATAAGACTGTAGCTTTGATTTAAATTTATGTACGGACGCTGCAGATAAGTTCATTCACAATCAAGCTGGGCATAAAAAAAATAATCGTAGTCTATTGCACTGACTTTGTGAGTTGAAAGGAAAGCTGCATTACTGTTATGCGGGATGAGGTTAGAATTGGTCTCGCCTGGACAGTTTTGCAGCAGTTGTGACACAGTCCCTCATGCATGTCAGTGCTAATGGAAATCAGTATGCCTAACTGTATCCATTCCTAGCCATCCTTGGCTAAACGGCATTCGTCTTCAGCACCCAGCTGTGTGTCACATTCACTTGAGCTGTGAAGGAAGAGGAAGGGAAACCAGAAGCCCACATCAAAAACGCTTTGGAATTAGAGGGACATCAGAAAGCCAAAGAGACATGTTACAGAGCACGTATGGTGCAAATGTTTGATGGTTGTAGACTCAAAACAAGAGACATCTATCTTAGCTGTCTGATGCTGAGTAACAAACAACTTCTTTGTTAATTCTCATTTCCTGTTTGATTTTTTTTCTGTCTAACCATCTCAAAGGTCCTTTGATGTTTTAGTTTGTCATTTGTTGCCCACTTGTGGTATGACTAGTGTTGGGAAACTACTCTGATACTAGCATCCAAAACTACAACCTACTCGTAATTTAAAGAACACTATGTCAAGGTGTTCTTTAGAAAATTTATACTAATTTCAAATTGCTGCCTTAAAATCGAGTTGTATTGTATAATCAACTTGGTTCAATTTAAATTATGTTAAACTGACTGACTTGGGAAGGTTTTTTTTTCAAGAGACACAAATTTGTAGTTTCATCATCATTTGGTGCTATGTGAATAATAATAATAAGCCTAAAAGATGGAAACCCCTTGCATAAATAGCAGATGTTTCTTGTTCCATATGGGAAATTGACTATTAAAGATATGTAATATTATGTTAGACATTGTTATATATAGCTTGAATATCAGATCATTTATTTCTAAAGATCAGTATGTGTTTTCTGGTTCTCCTCACCTGGTATTCATTGTTTAAGCTCAAAAATGGTTTTGGTAAAGTCAAATTACAGGCTTGGAGGTTGCTGGAGTTCAGCCCTGACCATGCCAATTACAAGAGGAAGCAGAGCAGACATCTTTAGCTTTTTGTTGTTCGAAAATTTGAAGGCATTGAACATGGTTGTGCTAGACTCAGGAATGCTTTTCAATCCTAAATGTCGGCTGCTTATTGAGAGTTTCAAAAGTACCTTCTTCTTGAAGTGACTTTGACCCTGGTGGGTTGTTTAATTGTACTTTAGCAAGCTTGTTTAGCTTGTTTGTTAGTGTTTGGTGCAACTCGTATTCTGCTGAGAAAGCAAAAAAACAAAGTCTCTTAGATATTCTTGGATGTCAGATGGGTTTCCTTTGGTGGCAGGGAGGAGCTGTGCTGTCTGCATGTAATGTGGGGACAAATCTGTTTGAATTCAGGCCAGTCAGGAAGTGGGGGCTGGGGGCAATGCTGCTTTTTGTAAGTGAGACTGGACGATATCCAGACATAAAGTCTTGTTTGGTGTTTGCATTAGTCTCTTTCTTTTCTTTTTTTTTTTGTTCTGCGTCTCGCTCTCTCTCTCTCTGCCTTCTTCTGTCTGTCTGCACTTCTCTAGACACCCTGAGCCCTGAAGTATGTATAGTGCAACTTCACATTGATTCGTTTCCAGATGCTGACTTGAAGCTGTCAGGACCTTGCTCAGTCATCAGATGGGTACGTGGGAAAATGGCCCCTTCTAAAGCATCTGTTTGCCATTTCACACCCAGCCATGGCTATTAGACATTCACTGTTTGTTCCATAGGACCACAGAGCTCTGACATAATTCTCAGCACACTCACATTAGCCCCACTGTAGTGGCAAAAAAATTATAGGACTGATCTGTAGATCAGTCAAACAATCAATCAATCAATCAATCAATCATCAAGTCTGGATGAAACTATCAATTTCGGGTTTCAAAACTATAAAATTATGGGTTTCCACGATTTATGGACACTTTTCATAGATATAATAATTTTTATTCTGTACAAACTGTATCTCCTAACCCTAATTCTATTCCTAAACATAACAGAAAACATTCTGTACTCAAATACTCATTCTATACTCAAATGGCCTCCACAGTCACCAGATCAAAAGAGCACCTTTCGAAATGTGGTGGAATGGGAGATTTGCAGCAACTGCATGATGTGGTACCTTGTTGAATCTATGCCAAAATGTGGTGAATATGTTATAATTTTATTTTTTTAGGATAATATTTTTAGGTTCTACATTTTTAAATGCATTTTTTTTAGTGAAATGTTTTTATTTTATTTGTAAAATATTTTTTGGAACATATGTTTTGGTACCACAAAAATATTTTTAAAGAGGTCATATAATGGTACATGCACTTTTTCAAGCTGATTGTACTGAAATGTGTGTTGGCAAATTAAAGTAAATTTCAAACTTTTCATTTAGACCCTAAAGAATCAAATTAACTTGAATGAAAATGGCATTATATGACCCCTTTAAATACAAAATTTATTTTTGGGGTAAAATATAACCCCAGACATGTTTTTTAACAAGCTTTGTGTGATTCACCTTAGTGGGTTTGATTGTCTGTTTTGAGTGCTAGTTAGTGGTTTTATGCATCAGAAGTCACAGCAACGCTCTACTGCCATCTCTGTCTGAAGTTTTGGTGCCATTTTGAGTTCATGCTACTCTTGACTGCTGGCTCTTGATCATTGTGGCTGGTTCAATCCTCATAAAACCTAAATCGTTTCATGAGTCAAGCATGACATGAGCTGGATTCGATTACTTTGCTGATATTTTGAAGTGTCACTCCCTAGACCAGTAGAGGAAAGCCACATAAGGGGACAGGAGCACACGGTTACAGCTACAGTGCTGTGGTTTTCCCCACATGGCAATATTTAACCATCAGAGGTCAGGTTCAGGCAAAAGGCATCCAAACAAACACAAAACATTTTCTGATAAACATACAATTCTCAAGATATTCTATTTCAGCTTTTCATTCCCTGTTTTTTGCTTTGCTTTTTTCCCTTTAATGTTTGTTTTTTTTCTTTGTCTTGGAACTGGTTTGTTTATTTCTCTTATATATAATTAAAATGCAAGAAAATGAAAGTGCACAAAGATGCATTTTATTGCTTTCAAAGCTCAGGAGGCAATGAACATCTCAGTTATGTTTTATTTGTGTCAATCTAGCCTCAGATGTCAGTTGTCTTGTAAGAAACAATAGACACAAATTAGTCAATAATTGACATACTGAAGGAACACGGAGTTATAAATTAATGTAAATAGAATACAGCTCAATTCGTTCTTGTAAAAATTAAAGGAGAAATGTTTGAGTTCATATTAGGAGCTCTGACGTTTGGTATCTGAGGATAGTTTGGACACCGCTTTTCCACAGTCGGGCCCAACGGTTCTTAGAGCGGTAAGGATCGGTTCCAGTTATGTTTTCACTTGAGCCTGGTTCGGCACGGCATGATTAGAAACTATTCTTGACATGGAGTTCTCATCCCTGTTGGGATGGTTGGCACTGTTGCCTGGCTACCAGTTTCTCTGTAGCTGTCTAGCCCACTATTTGAGTGATGTAAACACAAATTAATAAAAAAAAAAATAAAGAAATATCGGACTAACTTTCATAACTCGATTGCTATTTACATCTCATACCATCAGTAAACTGATGTGTTACCAAGGCAACGACTGGCACATTTGAATATGACATTCCAAAGAGCTCTGTTATCAGCTCAATAGTGGAAAATGAAACCAAAACAGTATCGGTTGGCCCGGATCGGCACAAAATGGAACGGTTTAGCAAAGAGAAAGCTTTGGCCCGACAGTGGAAATGTGGCCATTGTTGAGATCTCTGACATATTTGAGATTAACTGCAGGAAATATGATGAGACAACAGTCTACATGTGCTCTCTGTTTAATCTCAATGCTGTGAAAATGTAATATATGACAGAAATATTATTTGTGATTTTTCTTTCCTATTAACTAACATCTGTGTCTCTGGTCTTGTTTTCTCTCTAGAACAGATTTTTGTGTCCACAAAGATGAGCCTTGTGACACAGTTGGTGAGTATGTCTGGCTGAACTGCTCTTTTTTTGTTGTTGAATGCTTCTCATGGTTTCTTTGTGGAATGTGAAATACCTAAACAAAATACAGTGTACAGTTGGTCTTACTACTTTGAGGAATCATACGGATGGAGCAAGATTTGTTACATGTTACATCAGTCATTCATGTTAGTGCTCAGCTTACATATGCACTGTTATTGATACAATTATTGAAAAAGTTCCCACATGCATACTGCAAAAAATTAGAAATGTACACATTGGTTTGTTGATGGACATACATAATGTGCATCAAACCGATTAGCGTATGCCGGATAAATGTCCTGCTCAATCGTCTTTGCGATGGAGGTTCTGATTGAATAGCTAGTTCTTCCAATGTATCATCTTTGGACTCGCGCTCGAATTCATGTGGTAAAATCAATGTCATCGTTACTGTCAGTGTGTACAATCGCGGAGGCCTGAGGAAGCCTCCAGAGCTGAAATTCAGTTATGGTAATGGTGGTTTTGTTTTCTTACATGTGCTGTAAGCAGAGAACCAATCACAACAGACTGGGCCGACTGGCCAATCAGAGCAGAGTAGCTCACGGAAAAAAAGGATTTATATAGACTGAATGAGAGTTATTGAAAAATGCTGTGATGTGTAATGTTTATCGTGAGAAAATGAGAGTGTTTTTGACTTTTGATGCATGCAAACCTATTGTAGGAGACCTCCAAAACTAAATTGGTAATCTTTAACATAGCATGAAAAACTTAAAAATATATTTTAGGTAAATGCAAAATTTCTGTTTTTGGGGGTAAAATATGACCCAAACATATACAAACCTCAAAACGTATTCAAAAATAAAATTGATTTTTTATTAAATCCTTAAAATTGTATTGTAAAACCTAAATTTAGCTAGAAGCCATAGGAGGACATGTGTTACATTTATTTATGTACCTTAGCAATCACCCAGAACAAAGTAGAATTATGTCAGTGATCTTAACATTAACACTTACAAATTCCTCAGAAAATGGAAAAAATAAAATGCAGTTTATGTGTTAAAGTTATTCAGGTCACCCTACAACTAATTTCTTCTATATAAGTCTGTATTTTTTGATATGGACTGTTAAGCATTCTGACAATCCAGTCTGTATTCAGTCATTGATGGAGATATACAAAAACAAGATATAAATGTTTGCTAAATTACATAAACCTGCCGTTGGGTCTTGAGAACATCAGTCCATAACTTTTTAATCCAAAGTTTTCATCATTGTAACAATTTCTCCTAAACTCAGAACAGATCTTGGAACCTCAGCCAATCAGTGAGTCCTGGCCACCTGCAGTTTTCACATTTCTCTGTGTGGGGCATTTGAATATAGTTGCGTCACTTCCCCTCCCCTGACCCCTTGGATTTCAGCCATTCAACAGCAGAGCCCGGTGACTCATATTCACCCAGCAAACCCTTCTCTAGCCTGGGGAATGCATGCTGAACTGTGATCTGCTCTTGAGGTGTGTTCCAAATCTACAACATTGTGAACTTTGTGGCTTTCTTCTTTTTAGAGAAGTAGCTATTTAGTAAGACAGTATCCTATCAGAGATTAAACTCATACACTACTGTTCAAAAGTTTGGGTTTGGTAAGATTTGTGAGTTTGAAATAGGCCTAAGTCTCTTATGCTCACCAAGCCTGCATTTAAAAAAAATACAGTAAAAACAGTATAATTGTAAAATTGTCATGATCCCGAACAGCCAATCACATGTGGTGGAACAATAAACTATGATTCACTTTCCAAGAGAGAAGGAGCGCGATTCACTTTATTCTTCTGCAGAATATTACGAGATTTAAATATATTACGAAATTATGTAAATTTACACACCTAGAGGAAAATAGCTGTCTATGAAAGAAGAAAACTAAAAGAAAAAATCTTGCTATATCAGTGCAAGTAGTTCCTTAGTATACTGTAGTTTATATGTATAGAGAGAATCGAACATTTTAAGCTCACATTTAGTCATTTTTACAGATTTATCTATTGATTCTGTCGCAGTCTTCCTCTGCACCTGTCTGTCTTCGTCTTCACTACACTTCCCAGAATCCTTCTTGTCTCCACACCTTAACTCACACCCTCAATCACCCACCTGTTCTTCGTCATCACCATCCTTGTCACCTGTCCTCACCTCATTATTGTTAGTTTTACCTGTACCAGCCCATTCTCAACATCCTGCCAGAACCCTTGTATTCAGCCAAGCCTCACATCAGTCCTTAAGAGACTTCACCGCTGGTCCGGTGGTGAAGGGGCGTCTCTGACATGGCCACCCGAAGGGGCTTCTGCATTCATGCAATGCTGCCTGAATTTGGCCAAAAGAAGGTATATTAGACAACTCGGTCCTACTTTATATTAGGTGTCACTACACTACAAATAAATCAGGTTATGCATTGCATTTATTGTGTACAGTACATACGTGTTTTTATGTTGTACTTATATTTAAAAAAAAACCTGCATAGCCTATAACATGCTGGTGTATAATGAAAACAGCTTCACTGTTTACTGCACTTAGTTATTGTTCTAGTTATTTACTAATAGCAGCTAATGAATTGGAAGTCATAAAAAGTGAGGTGGATATAACAGCTTTTGGATTGGGAGATTAATGCCGACTATCCAGGCTGCCACTAGGTTGTGGAACAAAGCCTTGGAGTGAAAGTCACTGTGACATTACGATCTCACACTTGACACGTAGTGGTGTTGTCAGATGTTTTGTTAAACAGGTGAAAATCGGTCTATTCTGACTGTTTCCAAACACACTTGGTAGAGTCATGCTTTTCTTTAGTGTCTGCATACCATGAGACCATCAACACATCCAGAACGGATTGCAAGCATAGAAGCTACCTCAAGACCGTTTGTTCAGTTCCAGACAATTGGAGCGTGCCGTAATTGTTCGGGCATGATGGAAATAATTTAGTCACAGTGGTGCTATTATACAGCAACTGGGAATGGTATCCCTAGAATGATGAGTTTGAGCGGACGTCTTTCTGTATGGGTGGCCCGGTTCCTTCAGGGGAACATTGACATCAGCCGTGAAAAACTTGCAGTCTGAGGCGGCAATGTCAAGACACGTAAGATAAGCAGACTTTCTATTTCTGTTCCATGTATTTGTTTCTGATTTAACACTTACATGATGCAACTCTCCAGTTATTTGACTGTATGTGGTCTTTAGTCAATTGGTAGTAGGGTTAAAGTAACCAAGTAAAGTCTGGTGAGTATCTGTCAAATGTGAGCATTCGGCATAACCACATTGGATAGTTACATAAAGACCCAGTAATAAAAGCAATGACCTCAAAAATATCAACTTAAACCCACTTCGTGCCCCACCTGCCGTGTTAACTTAAGAAAACTGACATTTTCACCTTAGGAAATAGTTTAAAGTTAGGCTAGGCAGTTTTCGGAAAGGCTAGCAATTCCAAGAACCCACGCTCCTTACAGATCATCTCCAAACCTACGCCTCTTCAGAACACATGAACGCACACAGCAGGGAGCAAACAAAAGCGTCACGAGACACAACATTAAACTACCTCATATCTCAACGCATATAACATTACAATAATAATGAACATAAACAGTTACCTGATAGCTGCAGATTCATTCCGGCGCTAATAGTGTTGCCAATGAATCGCATAAATTCAAGTCAAGAACTGGTCCAAGTATAACATCGCAGATTTCCATCTCTTCAAATTTACTGTGTTAAAATTATGTTTTTGGAACAAATCACCTACCCTGTGTTTGCAATATTACAGTGTGATATTTGCATTTTAAATTGTTAAAATGTGAGCCGCATTTAACTTAAACTTATTTAATTGAATTTATTTAATTGAATAATTTTATTTAATTTAACACCATTTAATACAACGTGTTGCCCAAAATCACAGTCTAAAACAATGAAACGACACAAAGACTTAGTAGCAATTGAAAACCTTTCGTGTGAGTTCCCAAATAGTATTCAAAAGTTGTGATTTTAACAGGATTTTAAAAATAACCGATGGATTTGACAGATCTATCAGAGAGAGGGAGATCATTCCAGAGTTTGGGACCCACTCTGGAGAAATCTGTCACCCGTATGTTTATATTTTGTCCTGGCAAAACAAAGGAGATTTTGATTCTCCAATCTCAGGGGTCTGTGGAGTGTAGACTAACAACATACTGGAAAGATAAAGAGGGGCTTGTATAGCTTTAAAAATAAGTATGAGTTTCTTACATTAACATGAACCTTTTCCCAACGTCATGGTTAAAGATACACACATTTCTTTTGTCGGATCAGCAATATCAAAAGTAAGCTTAAATTAACTTTTTATAGGCTGCATGGCTTTTGCTGTTTTTTTTTTGTTTTTGTTTTTTTTATTTCCAAAAGCATATGGTTTGAAAAAATTTTTCGCATTATGCCATACTGGAAATGATCATTTCAAACCATTTAAACATAAAAACTACTTATGATGACAAAAAAATTATGATTTATTTACCTGGGTAAATGGCCCAAAAGTGCTTATGAGATTGCAGCTAAATAAATATTTGCCTAAAAATGAGGAATAATGTAATGAAAACGCTGTGTAGAGTCATCCTTGTTGTATTTCCCTCCGTCCCATTTAAATGCATGTCTAACCGTCTGGAATCACCCTTTGAAACCGGTTAAAGGTTGTAATTAAACTCAGAGCAAGTTCCCCATTCAGTGAGGTACTGTACGTAGGAGGAGCGGAGACGCCTTGTCTTGGAGATCATTCAGAGCAGAAGCCTGTGTTTAAATGGAGCTCCTCTCTTTTCAGCTGACGTACAAGGATCCCATTGAGATACGATTTGATTGAGAAGGGATAAGCTCATACCTCAGGCTTAATGTCTCCCATCTCAGATTCACTTCCTGGCTTTTGAAGTCTCTGTTTCTTTGAGTTCTTCACCCTGAGCAATGGTCCACAACTCATGTGAGATCTGATATGAGAGGTTTAACTTTTATGGCTGCCCCACAAGACTGAGTCAAGAGGGAAACCAGACCTGACTTGGAGATTGGAGATTGACACGTTTGTTTTGTCTGTTAAACAAATGTAAACTTTAGAGAAAATTCCCTTGTTGCTTTGTTCAGATATTTCCAGGTATTGCAACTAAAACAAGTAAAACTATTTAGAATTTTTAATAACAGTTTTAATAACTGTCAAGTTCGCTTTTTTTGCTTCAATGAAGCTCCACGGCCGTGAGTTGAACTTTAAACCATGGTCTATCACTTGCGTAAAGCATACATTAAGCTGATAGACACAAGAAACACAGTGAAAAAATGAGAACCTAAAAAGTCCACAGACATCTTTTTATGTCTGTGTAGGGTGTGTGAACAGCAAGTTTCCATTGCTCTCTTCTGCAATTTTGTCATATATATGGAAATGTGTGTTATGGGAGGATGGTGTTCTAGGTAATATGGAAACGATCCTGCCGTTCAGTTCTGTTGATTGTCTCCATGGCTTTATAAGCTCTCCTGCAGAATAGGTTCAACATGCCGTTTCATGTTTTCTGTGGGCTGTTTGAGGGTTTTAAAGTGATGGTTCAGTGTGGGATTGTAAAACTGAAGCTTCAAATGGAGCAAATCATGGAATCAGATCATTAAACTCAAGACAATCCAATGCAGACAGTTTTCACTGCTCTTGTACATTTGTATTTCACAGTCAATCTTTGTGTTTTTAAAATTCAAAAAGTGTGCATTTTTCTTACACATACTAAATTATTTTATAAAATCCAATTTATACAATATATTTTATCACTATCTAGCTGTTTAATAATGTAGTGTATTATTTAATTTAATATCATACTGTGGAGGAGAATTATGAGATATTAAAGAAAATATGTTTGGTCATGCTTTTTTGATTGATTCTCGTTGCTAGATAATAACGTGCTGTACATTTTAAAATAAAGTAATACAAAATACAGTAAAATAGTATGAAATAAAGTATTTTTTTTATAAAACAAACAAATAAATAGTAAACTGGGCTGCGAATGTCATTCATTTCTTGATTATTTTGCATTGACACCCAAACCTCTTTCCCCTTATATATGTTTCCAGTATCTACTGTATATATAAAGAGAGCGAGATAAAAGACAGAGGAGAGAGGATCCTGAATGGAATGTTTAAAGCAGCTGACCAAGAGCGCTCCTCACAACTAATAACAAAGCATTTGTCCCAGTTCAGCAAGGCCGCCCAGGCTGCTGAGCTGGTAGATTCGCTGTTCTTCTCCCGTCACGAAAGGGCTCAACTTGTGAATGCAATCCACTCTACATGTGCTAACGGCAAATTAACCCCAGATAAATAATCTGCAAAATATCTCCCGGCGCCGTTTATTTAGTCATGTCTTTTCTGAGTCTGTCTGGCTGGACGCTTTAACTGTGAGCTATGGGGCCATATTTGATCCAAAAAGCGCTGAGTCAAATACAGCTGGTGATATCATCGGCCTGTCAATCTGTTTAATTTTTCTGTCCATCATCTGTAAATAAATAAATAAATAATAATCCAGAAATATACGGTAAAAACAACAGCTGTGGTTGCCAAAAATATGGTAACAACATTTTAGGTTTTACAGATTTAACTTAAAGGTGGGGTAAGTCTTTTTTCACGTATACTGTTTGGAAGTTAGTCGGTCTGGCACAACAACAAACGTGTAGCCAATTAGGCGTATGACAGTGGAGGATAGGTAACGAGCAAGAGGAAGATTTGAACTGAAGAAAGCCTGCTGAAACAGAGATGAGACACATTACAAAAGAGAAAGTCACTACTCCCCTAGATAGACAGGTATAAAAGGAGGCCAGCGTGCTCTACACATTCAGCTTTGTTCTTCAAAACCAGATCTTGTATGCAGAGAAGCATTGCTGGCTGTCCATTCACCTTGTTGGATTTTCAAAAAGCATGCTTCATTGTTCTCCCTCTTGTTTGAGCACTTTTAAGTGCGTGAAGCTCCTTTGGGTGCATCAGTGGTTTCTAAAAGAGGCAATTTCCTTAAATAAAGAGCAAATTTCTCTCAGGCAGCACGGCAGATCGAGTCTTTTTAAAGATGACTTTCCATCCTTGTCCTTCTGGCTGTGGTCGCTTCCTCTGCGGTTTACCTCTTTGCGAATTTAATATCTCATTCAAGGTTTTGTCATTTGCAGCATCTGAGGATTAGCTATTGTCTTCGAAGGCTGAAGATTCACCTTGTCTCCCACCCTCGGGCCTAATAACTCAGGCTGAGTGTGACAGAGATGGTACAAAAAGTTGAGCATATGATTGTGGTGCATCTGTACTTGCAGAATGGCGCCCGTCCGCCAAGGAGCCTAGGTCAGCAGCTTGAACGCAACGGCCCTCTCATAGGAAGTTGGTGCTGCCCGTCAATCACCAGGCAGCTAAGTACCTGCCTAAGCTGCTGTGAAATAGGTGACCTAGGGATGAAGGATATGAGACTGCTTTAGTGAATCCAGAGATATGCATGGCGCTGTGGTACACATCGTGTTGCCATCACATCGAACACTCTTTGGTCAGACCACGCATTTCCATGGACAGGTGTTCCCCTAGAGCGAGTGTCCAGGCACAACAGATGCCTCCAACACAGGCTGGGGCACCGTATGCTATTGGGCAGTTTTCAGGCACTGAATAGGACCCCATTTGCACTGGCAAATCAACTACCTAGAGTTGTTGGCTGTGATATGTGCACTGAAAGGTTTTCGCCCACTGGTTCAAGCATGTGTTGATTCATATGGTCACAGTCCCCGCGAGCCACTCACATTCCAGGCATCCTCAATCGCGCAGCTGACATGCTTTCAGGACAGGTCATGCTCTGAGGAAAATAGAGACTTCACCCCTAAGTGGTCCAGCTGATTTAGAGTTGATTCGACGAGGCTCAGGAGGACCTTTTGCTTCAGAGGAATCCTCTCATTGCACTCTGTGGTATTCCCCGACTCAGGCCCTCCTTGGCATGGACCCACTAGCACACAGCTGGCTTCGGGACCTGCGCAAGTACATATTTTTCCTCAGTTAGCCTCATTGCAAGTGAGCCTCAGTGTGCATCAAGATCAAGATCCAACTTGATCAAGATCAAGACCGAACTGGCCCAACTATACCTACTGGGTCTCAGAGCGTATGCTGATGCCATCGGCCCCTCCCTGGCAAATTCCCCTGAAGAAGGACCCACTTTCTCAATGGCACAATCTGGCACCTTCGCCCAAACCTCTGGAACCTCCACGTATGGTCCCTGGATGAGACGTGGATGAGTTCAGAGGTCTGCCACCAGCTGTGGTAGACACTGTCACACAGACTAGAGCCCCTTTTACTAGTTTGTTGTGTGCCTCAGAATGACGTTCAAAGTAATTCACTATGGGCGTTGGAAGGTTGTGAGACAGCGTAGCTGCATTTGTCATTGTGGCACGCATAAAGCGTGCTATAGCATCTGCACTGCTTCAGGTTCAGGTTGTGGCTTGTAATATTGAGACCCCTAGTGTCTCTCATTCGACAACAACATCAAAAGTGAGCGACAAAAAGGGAATTACTGTCACTCCTGCCACAACTCTGAACTGCCCGCTGAAGGGACAGGTAGGCTAATGTCCTCAGCACAAGCAGCTTTTCCACAAGCTGAAGGAAATCCATCTATTGTATCAATCAATCAATCAATCTGTCATTAGGGCCCAAGCCTTGAAAAGGCGATGGCCCTTTTGTTTTCGTTAGGATTATTTTTTTTTCTTAACGTGCTCGAAAACTCTTGAAACTTTCAACACAGGTCAGAACCCTCGGCCATCAGGGCCAGGCTGAAGATGGTACCCGGGCATGGCAGGGGGGCTTAACAGCGCCCTCTGGAACGGGGTCTGAAACTTGGTCCATAAATTAAACACACTTGCATGTAATAATATGAAACTTAGTACACATGTGGATCTCATCATTTCATATATACTTCACACTTTTACTTTTTAGTACTTTTTACCCCAGCCCAACATATATATAGCTGTAACTATACTTACTAAAGGAACCGGGGTTGCGGTGCCACCGGCTTGGGCCCGTAATCGCTGCTCGCAGCTATATTAATTACAGTGTATATAATATAATAATTACAGTGGATTTGAATTTCTTTTGAAATTCAGTCATTTTAATTACTTACAGTATTTAATTATACTTAAATTCATAAATTTCTCATCCTGTTTTCAAATTCAGCAAGTAAAATTCATTAAATTAAAAGGAGGGGGTTTAAATAATCTGTTAACCGAGCTCTCATTTCCATTCATTTACAATGAAGTCGTACCTAATTTAGCTTACCTGTCTGTCATCTGTAGTTCACACATACACATCCAGGCAGTCATTACACATTATAGATTACATTCCATCAACTCAGAGCAAGCTTTACAAATAACTGCACAGAACTATTGCAGAGACTTGCTTACAGAAACTTGAACTCATCTGACCCTTAAAACTGTAAATCAGTCAATGACACATGTAGCAGATATAATTGCAGCTCTTGTCTTAGTATGCATGGCTGTAAAAAAGAAAAAAAAGAAGAAGAAATAGAGCATAAGAACAGAAGTGAAGGAATTTAGGACAACATCTGTTTTCCAATCAACCTGCTGTTCTTTTTATATGGCATTCATAGAAAATAATTTTCCCATCATACAATTCCAGCCAGTGTAAAAAAAATGGCATAGCCCATTATTTTCCAACATGTGTTTTAAACCACAGCTCCATGTGTAGAGATGAAAAAAATCATCCTGAGACAAGCAAATCATCAAGTCATCTGTATTGCTAATATGATATTACAGTTTTTGCGTTTGATGATTGAATTAGGTTTCAGTCTTCATACATGGATTTAGTATGAAATGTTCTTTTGAAGAATGATGAAGCACAGTTCATTTGTTTTTACATGGCAATTATTTCCAGCATCAGCCATCAAACATTGTGACCAAATAACAAAGAAACGCTGATTTATGATCTGCAGTGGAACATCCAATTTTTCCTTTATTTTTTAGTTGCTTCCAGGCGGGTGTCTGTCCTGTGGCCTTAGAACAATATTTATTGAACCACTGTGTGAAACATGTAAGACCTGAAGAAATCATTTCTAGTCTGTTTTTGTTTAATAAGATGTGTTAAGTGCTTGCTCTGTTAAGTGCTTGTTTATCATTGCCTTTTTCTTCCCTTTAAGTCATGCTGTTGTTGTTCAGTATTTTTATTCGGTATTGATAGTAAACAGCTGTTTTGCACACAAGCCAGTGAAGAGTGTGTTAGTATGTATGAGATGCTTCGTGCTTATTTGATCACACTAATTAAAGTAATAATCAACTTTTTTCAAAACCTACTGTAGCCAGCTCCTATGTAAACAAGATTTTAGGCTTGTGCTCACATAACATGAACTTTTTCATAATTTACTAATAGAAAATGCTTTCTGTAATTTTTACAGAATAAAAATAAGATGCTATAAGATCAATGAATAATGGTTTGATTTTTATATGACCTGTTGAAGAAGCCTGATGAATGTTCCATATTTTTATATATTCTTCATAATGTTTTCTTTAACGGTATAATGCAGTTTTAATCTACACAATCCACTCAATCTGAAAAATGTGATATCGTCATGCAATCAAACATTCTCATTTCCTGTTGAGTTACAGGGTATTCCACATAGTCCCTCTGCAGGACCAAACTGCTCTCTTGTCATCCTAAACACAGTTTTGTATTGTTTTTTCCTCTTTTTTTAACACAAGCATCTGGGCTGAATTTGATTCTCTTGTTATTGATTTCGCTTATGGCGGTCAGAGGCTAAGTGAGGTTGTCTGGGTTTCGTCCAGTGTCAGACACAAACCAGGTGCTTTCACAGGAACACTTGAAAGGTGATAGTCTGTGATGTAACGTAGGTTCTGATGTCACATTTTTGATGCATAGGACATGTGTTTGGTATCCGTTTGTACCAAAATTAAGTGGCTAGATTTTGACATTTTCTGAAGACTTGAGACTGACTGTTAATTGTGCAAACTTGCTGTCACGAAGATGTTAAGAGTGTTGTGGGTGGTTTGCTAGGTTGTTGTTGCTTGGTGTCTTCTGATATATTTGAAATGTTCTCCAGTCTCTGTGAATGAGCCCTTAAACAGTAAAGTATCAGATTTGTGGTTCAGTTGTGCTTCTTTTCTGTCTAATATCTTCTCACTCTGTGCTTTGTTCTTTCCTCAGGAATCGCTTATCTAGGTGGCACCTGTAGCTCCAAGAGGAAGTGTGTGCTGGCGGAGGACAACGGACTCAACCTGGCCTTCACCATCGCTCATGAGCTGGGCCACAAGTGAGTTTAAATGTATTGAAAACTGCAGAAAACTGATTTGGATGCTCTGTTATTGTCTTATAATGAGTTCTGGTCCATGCAATGAAATATACATCTGAGACCTGTTTTTTGAGAAGCACTTTAGTAGGCTACTTCAAATATCTGAGCATGATATTTCTCTAAATCTCATGTACAGTGAAGATGGTCTTCATGTAACATCATTTGTGTTTAGGATCCCAGAATTTTTTTTGTTTTAATGAAAATTAATTATCCAATATAGTTTAAAAAAATCAGTTTGGCATCAATTTCATTCCAGCAAAACACTTTGTACAAAAGGTACAATGATCAGACACTCTTGTCTTGTAAAATTTAATTCCATTAAGCCATATTTTATAGGTTGGGTTATAATACGCATTCTCATAGAATTATGAAGAGTCATGAAGATGATATTACAATGGTACAAACACTACCATTCAAAAGTTATGGGGCAGTATTTAATACTTTTGTTCCGCATAAACACATTGAAATGAACAAAAGTGATAGTAAAGACATTCATAATATTACAAAAGATTTCTTTTTCAAACAAATGCTGTTCTTGTGAATCCTGTATCAACAAAAAATAGTAAGCATCTGTTGTAAACATTGTAAGCTGTTTGTGTCAAAAAATGTGTCTTGAGCAGCAAATCAGCATATTCAAATTATTTTGGTAGGTTCTTTTGATTCTTGTTTTGATGAGTTTTGATGCTAAAATTCAGTATTGCATCACAGGAATAAATTACATTTTAAAATATATTCAAAAAGAAAGCAGTTTTTTTTCAAATTGTTATAATATTTCACAATATTACTGTTTTTACTATATTTTTATTCAAACAAATGCAACCTTGGTGAGCATATTCCCCTGCTTTCAAAAAAAAAAAGACCGATCCCAATATAATAGAAGATAATAAATAATAAATTGTGATAATTCTGCCAAAACCCAATATTCAATCATCATTTAAACAGCCTCATTTCCTTCCAAACCTATATGACTTGCAGTCTTCTGTATAACACAAATTCACCCAGTTCATTTCCAGACTGTAAAGGCTTATTGTAACTAGGGGTGGTGAAACTCCATAAAAAGCACCATAAAAGTAGTCATATTTTAATATGCCATATTCCAACCCCTATGATAGCTTTGTGTGAGCAAAATACAGAAATTAGGTTTTTGTACCAGATATTTGAGAACCACAGCTCACTGTTTTCTTTTATTTTATGGAAAAGAGAAGCATTAGCATTTCCTTTTGAGTTACACAGAAAAAAGAAAGTCATAGAAATTTGGAGCGACATGAGAGTGAGAAAAGGATGAAAGAATCTTCATTTTTGTGTGAACTATTCATTTAACTTTTCATTATTGTCCACACGTACCAGGGATTTTTTCACAGCTTATCAGTTAAGCATCTATTTAAAAGGCTGACAACATTGGCCTTTTTGGTCCAATAAGTAGTTGGCTATTCCCACCAAAGGTAGAGGCACCTGTCAGATCTTGATCCATGATCAGACTCCTCTTCAGAAATGTAAATATTTAGCTTCTAATTTAAATTATACATGAGCATGTGATGTTCTCTGATGTGTTTTTTTTGTTTTTGTTTTTTTGTAAATGCTCTGCTCTGCTCTTTTTAACAACATTGAGTGATTAAGACCCCCAAAACACTTCCATCCTCACCGAGTGATTTGGAAAATCTAGTGAAATTCCTGAAAGAGAACATGCTGTAAGACATTTCATGTTCACACATCATTCACATGAATTACTGGATTGAACCGAATGCCACGACTACGTGTTACTCACTTCTCACAATAGCAGCCCTTCATCTCCTTGCTAGCATAAAGCCCTCTTTGATAGAACAATGATGGGCAGCCAACACCAAAATTTGTCTGGAAAAACGGCCAAGCTACATTAGCGTAAGCGCCGTCTTTGTGGCAGTGCCAGTCTTCAGAGGAGTTATCACCATATCTGCTCCACTATAGCATGCAGCGGGACGGCACTGGCCAAAGTCGGGTTTAATGCCCGACAGTAATGAGTTGGCACCGATCACGCCTGGCTGGTGCCGATACCAGGGCCGCGTCGCTAGTCATCACACGCACACAGGGGTTCCATTGTCTCGAGTCTGTAAAAACACTGTTAAAGCAAGTATATTATGGGTTTATATGCATGCTAAGTTCTTTACAATAAAGACACATCAAAATGATAATTTCAGTCGTTAGCACTACTGCAGCATTGTATATTTCTGAAAGCATGGCATTTACTAGCGCTAATAAACACATGCTACAGTGATTAAGATTTATCAGACTACCGAGCAGAGTTTCTCATATTTCATCATTGGCGTGATCTACTCAAGACCTTTTGATTTGGTGTGCGGGGCGTAACAAAGCTTAATGACTGTCTGGAGTCTTGTTTTAGCAGTGCTCCATTCGTTACACTTTATCAAGTGTAGACGCTGATCATTTTCCAATAATAACAGCTGAAGGAGCATGATTATGGTGCTCTAGGAACATCGGTGTAACACAAATGTGGGGTTTGCCGCATGTATCGAGTCCTTCGAAATGAAAACATCCTTTGTATTGTCAGAATGCATCATATTTCAGTCCACCCACAATGCCTCATTAGTGTCATCACGGCTAATGTGATTATTAGTCAAAGCACCTTTCCGCATAATGATTGTCTGTTCAATGAGTGGAGAGTAATTGGTGCTTAGGTGAGATTGGCAAATTACACAATGTGAATGAGACTATTTACACTACCGTTTAAAAGTTTGGGAATGGTAAGATTTTTTGAAAAAAGTCTCTTAAGGTCCCAAGGCTGCATTAATTGAATAAAAAAAAAATGAATCATATTTTTAATTTTTTTTTTAATAAATGTAAAATAACTATACTATCTGGATATATTTTAATGTAATTTATTCCTGTGATGCACACTGTATTTTCAGCATCATTGCCCTAATCTTCAGTGTCAAATGATCCTTCAGAAATCATTCTAATATGCTGATTTGCTGCTCAAGAAACATTTCTTATTATTTTAAATGTTGAAATAAAAATCTTTTGAAACATAATACATCTCTTTACTGTCCAATTAATGAA
>JAOTRC010000022.1:32587314-32615398 GCA_027497675.1 Cyprinella lutrensis
CATATTTGTAATGGCGCAATAGATTAATGGCATCCATTTCTGCTGTCAAGTTTGCTTTTAGCCCTTCCCGACTCCCTCATTATGTGCCCAGCGTATGGCGCAGGAACATCACTTCTCACCTCAATGAGAACTGTAGTCTACAAACATGCTGACTTTTTCACGTGTAATTTTATGTGTGACAGAAGGAACTGCTACAACTAAACATAGTTTATTAATACATCTGTTTGTGTTTGTATAGATATGTATATATACAGTATTCAATACTGTATACATAAAAATAATTTTGCACTGTATTATTGCATGTACAATTGAACCATAATTTAATGTTTCCATAGCAATCAGAATGTCAGTTCAGTGTGAAATAATTATGTTTTTATACCATTTTAATCCCAGTCTAGTTTTATCCCAATCTACTCATTTAGGGAAGCAGTTCTCACAGTGATCATGAAGAGGTTTGACTACCCAGACCCCCATGCCTTCAGAAGTTATTTTCAGATAAATGTGGTAAATTTAGGCCATACACATTAATTTTGGAAAAGAGTAGTCAATTTGAGATTAAAAAATAAATAAATAAATAAGAATAATACCCAGCTGATCAACACTAATTGATAGCCTTATTCCATCTCGCTTTTATATAAATGCAGTGCATGCTTATAATAAACATAATGCTATTAAGCCTTTGTGTACATACACTCTAAAAAAATGCTGGGTTGTTTTAACCCAATTTTGGATCAAATATGGACAAACCCAGCCATTGGGTTAAAAATGTAATTTAACAATGTAACCCAATGGCTGGGTTTGTCCATATTTTGCTGGGTTTGTCCATATTTTTATATTTTATTGGGTTAAAGCAACCCAGCATATTTTAGAGTGTGTGATGCTGCCTTACAACAGGAACAGGTTTTGCATCTGGGACACCCATATGATGCCTAAAATGCTGACTAGGTACTGGGCAACACACTTTTTTGAACAGAACTAGTCTCTCTTTCTCTTAGGCTGCCCTTCTCCACTCGCTGCCCTGAGGAATTAATCTCTGTTTCTGACTGCTCGTGGTTTTTCTTGGCAAACGTAGAACAACACAAAATTAATGACATGGCTAATCCTACAGTCTGGCATGCCGCCACCCTCTGAAGTAACATCAACATTAAGAATTCACAGCCTGAGCAAATTCAGTGCTGAGTTGGTGCTTCCCCCAACTGCTAATTTGGTCTTGAACAAACATCCCCGACTCCTTAGATGACCACTAGGAATAACTTTGTTTTCTCTAATTTGAAATGTTTTGTTCTGCAAATACCTGAAATCAGACATGGCTGGTTGGGAGGTCAAAGTGGACAAGACAGGATCAGATGGTATGAAGGCGCTCACACGTGCCAGAGCAAACACTGTTTCTTCTGTTGTGGTTAAACACCCCAGTACACAGTTACTGCAGTGCTTGCCAGAGCCCTCGACGCAATCCAAACATTAACATCCTTAGTGGATTGTTTGTAAACTCGTGCAGGCATCTCAAAGCGGCCATAAAGACAATTATTATTATATAACCATGCTTTTTTTTTTTCTTTTAAGAAAGTTTGATTAGTTCTTTATGACATCTAAATCAACTGCTATAGACAGCTCTGGCTCTAAAATCTGATTGGATGGAGTATTAATGTAGAATGTGATCTAGTTTATGGTGTATAATATTATTAAGAAATATTATTAGTGCATACTATTTATGTTATTGTTAATTTTACATGTAATTGTTTATTAAGCATTATTTATTACATTTTTAAAATTATTTATTAAGTTAGTTAAATATATAAAATAGATAAACGTCACATTCATGTCTTGTTTAGTTCATAGTTTCATTGTCATGTTCTGTTTAGTTTGCATCGTTTTCCCTGTCACCTTTTGCCTAAAATCTCATTCGTAGTTTGTTGTCATGGTTTCGGATTGATTTCTGCACCTGTTTCTTGTTCCGTTGATCATTTGTTCTTTGTATTTAAGCCCTTAGTTGTTTCTGTTTATGGTTCGGTGTAGTCATTGTTAATGTGTAGTGTGTTTGGTTATTCTTGGCGTTTATTAAAAGTATCTAGCGTTCATTCGTCATCATGCATCGTTCTGGTCTTTCGGATTAAGTCAATCGTGACAATCACCTTCCTGTAGTTCAAACAGTAGAGCATGACACCAGTAAAGCCAAGATCATGAGTTCTATTCTTTGAACTTAAAAACACAATTATCTTCAGTGCAATGTAAGTCACGTTGGATAAAAGTGTCTGCCAAATGCAATAATGTAAATGTGGAGAGTTATTAATAAATATATTATTATTAATAATAATGCATATTTTAATTAAATGCATTTATTTATTAAAGCTAGTTTACAGTGCAAGATATTATTAAAATATTATCAATAATAATAAATACTATTTATATATTATTAATTTACTAAATTGAATTATTTTTTAAGCATTGTTTTTTTTTGTTAGAACTATAATTGAATGTTGCATTAATGTAAAATGTAAAGTTATAATAAGTGTGGGTACATTAGTTAATTACAGTTGTTTTTATTAAACTTATTTATTGATAAAATAATTTGTTTTTATTATATTTACTGTGATTAAGGCATGACTGACACATTGCCTTTTGTATCAAATTTCTTTAATTTTCAAGACATGCATAATACAAATAAGTACTCAAATTAATTTACAATTGATTTTTGTCTTTTAATTAATGTCTAAGAAAATGTTTTGTTTTGTTTCAGGAGAGAGAAGGACTGTGGTGTCATGCATGAAAATCGTTAACAAGACCATGACTCAAGTAAACGACAGCTACTGTCAGGTGCAGAACAGACCTTCACCTCAAATCCGCTCGTGCAACATCCACCCCTGCCAATACAGGTACCAGCTACACCAAAGCTACACCAAAATAGAGCATTTTACCTGATGTGTGTGTGAGCCGTGCATTTTTGTGCTGTCAGCTTACACAAAACAAGAGCCTGGGTTTTGGAGCGGAGCCTGGTTCTCCTCTCTTTTTTGTATTCAACAAACAAATTGTGCATAATGTTCTCAACAAATCCACACAGGACAAAAGACATCCAAACATAATACGAAACCTTTTCTGTTGCCGTCATCTATACAGATGAAAGCCGTGACACAACTTGTGTAATGATCCTTGAGGAAGAACATGCATCAGAGAAATGATTCTTGGCAATTAGGTGTACTGCTTTTCAAATGATATACATTTGTCCCGGGAATACGTATCCTCTCATTAAACTCAAGAATCAATATTTTACTCTCTCTCTCTCTCTCTCTCTCTCTCCCTCTCTCTCTCTCTCTCTCTCTCTCTCTCTCTCGCTGGTCAGTTTATTACGAGTTTGACCTTTTCTTTTGATGCAATTAAATCTTTTAAATGGCATTTGCAGTTTAATGTTTTTTTACGCATAATACAGATCATGCTAGCTTGCAATAGTGTCAAAATTAAATAGAAATATGTGTACTGTATAATGTGTGATAAAATCAGATTGCTCTGATTCTTTTAAGGGGCAATTACTGTATGTATCACATTTTACACTTTAGAGGAGATGGAATGAAAAATATTGATGTGAAGTTATTAATTCAGTGCAGAAAATTCTGGTTCACTTGAGTGAATACGAGATAAATATCATGCAGCTTACAGAGTATTATAACTTAATTTGTACATTTTTCTTGATCTAACCGTACAGGCCTGTTCACACCAACGATAACTATTAAAGCATATACACCAATGGATGATAATATTATGCTTATTCTAAGCTTGTGTTTCAGGGTATAAATTTGAATATTTTTATTGTTTATGAGCTGGAAAAAAAGTGATTCCAACAATATTATTCCTCTATGCCGCTAGTTTTGTTGAGGACTGCGAGTTATGGGTTATTGATATAGTTATCACTCTTGATATAAAATACAAATATTATATAAATATAAAAGTATATTTAAAAAAAAATTCTCAGTGGTTGCTATTTGGATGCTTATTGGTCCATTCTGATCTCTAGAATATGGCACATGTGGTGTTTTCCCCCCACTCCTTTTTTATTGGTTACCAGATGTAAGTGTCACTTAGAAAAGTAATTGCACACCTCTTTTTCTGTCTATAACCGCAAAATTGGTTTTCGTGCTTGTAAGAATGAGATCTAATTGAGTGTTGGACAGAGCAGCTTACTATAGGTTTCCAGATGTCTCGCTGTCATCGTGTTTAAGCAGTTAATAAATACAGCTCTGTTTTTATTCTCTTTTTTACTGCACATAAATCACAAGTTCATTTCATGCCCACTTATGTGACAATAAAGATAATCATCTGTTATATTCAGTCATGCTGCAAACATACTTAAAAGGTCTATATTTTATTAGGTTTCCTGATTAAAAGATTTGGTGTATTTTAGCGTATGGTGTGGGTGGTGTTATTTGTCACATTAGAGAACTATTGTGTAAAGGGTTTTATAAGATTGCAAATGGCTTCACACATTGACTATACATACTTGTATCAGTGACAGTGCGTCAGTGTCTTCTCTACCTTTTCTGTTCTTCTCAGGTGGGTCACTGGCGCTTGGACGCAGTGTTCATTAACCTGCGGTAAAGGCTTGCAGCAGAGAGAAGTTGGCTGCGTGTATCAGCTGCAAAATGGCACATACATTCCTACCAGAGACCTGTACTGTCTCAGCTCCAAACCAGCTGGCGTACAGCACTGCGAGGGACGCCACTGCCTCACCGTGTGGGAGGCCTCCGAATGGTCTAAGGTTTGAGCTCAAGTCAGCAGAAATGATTTAAAGGGATAGTCCACTTTTTTTGGAAATAGGCTCATTTTACAACTTCCCAGTTGAGTTTTACCTTTTTCGAATTTATTCAGCCGATTTTTAAATATTTTGAAGAATATCAGCAACCAGACAGTTTCTGGTCTCATTGACTTCCATAGTATAATTTTTTCTACTATGGAAGTCAATGGGACCAGAAACTGTCTGGTTACTGATATTCTTCTAAACAAGAAAATCGACTGAATGGATTTGAAAACGGTAAAACTTAATTGTTTAACTGTGTGGGAGTGGTAAAATGAGCCTATTTCCAAAAAAGTGGAGTTTCCTGTTAAATATCACATCATGGACAACAGGATTGTGCTCTTGCTTTTGTGAAATACGTTTGATGTACCGTTTAAAAATATTTTAAGAGGCCCTTTCACTTATAAAGAAATGTTTAAGTGGGTGAAATGTTAAGAAATGTGGGTGGCCCTTTATAAAACAGGGTGGGAAAAGCATACAGGATGAAAACTACACACCAAATTACCAAGAAAAAATAAAACTCAGCACAGTTTCAAGTTCAAAGCAGTTTCAGTTTCAAGTTTCTCATAACTTTATGGCTTGGTCCGTCATAAGAGTATTTCCTCAGCGCCCGAAATGTCCTTGTGATCCATTGTTTTCCAGTTGTTTGAATCGACCGCTTTCCCGCTCGTTGCATCACGCCCGCCACGTCCATTTTCAATTTTCGCGGAAGTAAAATTTTCTCTCAAAAACAACTCCAGAAACTTCTGTAGCGTACTTATAAGTATATTTTAAAGAAAATCTAGTTCCTACTTTATTTTTCTATGCATTGACTCGTTGGGTCCTCTAACCTGCAATATGCCCTTTAAATATAATCAAAATTGCCTGTACAATTAATTTCAACTTAAATTATATTAAATTTAAAAATCAATTTATTTATTTTTTCAAATATTTTAAAATATAAAGTTGAATCTCAAATAACTTATTAAAGAGAGTTGAAATTGTTTAAATTATTTTTATTTAGTTGAATTAATGTATATGTTGCTATTAGTAATTTTTTTTACAGTGAATAAAAAAAATATTAAAATGGCTCTTCCATTTTCTATCAAGTATGTCAGTATAAATATTATATGAATTTGTGTTTAGAATGTTTTTAACTATAAACATTTATTGTTTATTTTCTATTTCGAGCAATATATAATTACACATGACAAGGCAATAAGAAGCATTTTGATTAGTCTACAAACCTTCAAATTCATTATACTTTCATCAAATTTAACAAATAATTCCATCTATTGCTCGAAACGGAGTGGGTAGAAGTCAATCTTACGTTGAGAAAATGTTTGTAATTACCTTTAAATATACTCTTGCAATATTAGTCTGAGATGACAGAAGTTCTGGTTAAAAACATGTCTCTGTCAGTTCTCTTTAAAGGAATTACCTGGATTCACTGCAAATAGCCTTGGTTTCTTTCATCATACAGTATGTGTGCTGCATTTTAGAATGCAGCTAAAGATGTGAGGCAGCAACACAATGGTCAAAAACGTCCATCTAGCCCAAGTTTACTTAGAATAACAATAGAAAAACTGTGCTATAGAATTCAGAAACACATTCTGTATGAATAGCTCTTTATGATGTTAGAATGAGCACATAGAGTATAAAGCCCCTTTTATGAGACACATCCTATACCATTGGACGTAAATGTGTTCTGAGGTCACCTGAAAAGTGCTTGTTTCTGTGGGGCTTTGTCCTGGCCTATGGAGGGCACTGTGGTCGTTTTTCAGCCTCTGCATTTCATTTTCAGATCTTCATGTTGTTGATATTGTAAGCACTTCATTAGAGTGGATTCAGTCAGTGGAGAGAAGCATTAGTGAGACTCCACAGGATGTCTGTTTTAATGACCAGCACTCTTCCCTTCTTTTGCTTATGTCTTAATTTATCTCCATCCTTCTTTGCACCCAATTGCTCTCTTATTTTCCTCATGTTATACTCTGACTCGTTGAATTCTCCTTGTCTTCGTTTGTCCCAGTGTTCCTCTGAATGTGGTCGCGGCAGCAGGAAGAGGACAGTGACCTGCACCAATCCTCAGGGTCTCTGTGACCCCGTGTCTCGTCCCACAGAGGAGGAGATGTGTGAGGATCACTCCAAATGTTACGAGTGGAAAACCGGTGAATGGTCTAAGGTAGGGCAAACAGTCGATATAGAAATTACATTTTAAAAGCCTGGGTCAGTAAGAGTTTTTTTTTTTGTTAAGAAATTGATACTTTTATTCAGGAAGGATGCATTAAACTAATTAAAAGTGACAGTAAAAATATGTATAATATTTACAAAATATTTCTAAATTAAAAACTTTCTATTCATTGAAAAATCCTGAAAAAAATGCATCATGGTTATTTTTTTACAAAATCGTAAAGCAAACTGTTTTGCTGTCACAAAAAAATCACTTAATAGCCACTTCTGTGTAAAGATTTAACCAAATTAACAACGTCTTCGCCATGACAACACAAAGCCATGAAACCTAGACACTAAAAACAATTTAACAACAAAATGCACACGTTTTAGCAGACATCTAGAAACATAAGCTTCACATTTCTGTGATTAAATCCTCCAAAAACTGTCCCCATTTAATTCCATTATAAGCACATCATTGCTTTTTTTAAACCAAAATGAGGGATAAATGAAAATATATACATATGGTAATCAGCATTTTTCTACAAATGCTTTCAGTTGAGCTTAGCTTGTGCTGAACCCGAAGTATTCCTCTTCATAACGCATTCTGCATGTGTCCAGAGATCTTCAGCTGAATCAGTGTTTGTTGCATTGTCACATGTGATGCATTTGGGCTGTCACTGGTTACCTTGCGTCAGCCCCAGTGGAGCTGACTGCTGCGGCCCAGGGCCGGCATCATGCCTATAAAGCAGCATCTGTCTTGTTCCTTCTTTCTCCTGAGGTTGGCGTTCCTCATTAATGAGCTCTCGCCATCTCAGTGCAGTCACACCATTATCATAGTGCGGCTGCTTATGGCTCAAGTGCACTGAGTGGAAGAACTTTTTTCATTGGACATTTGGAAAAAAATGCTCATCCAATTTATATTTTTCCTTAGCCAATGTTGATATAGGGGCGTCGATGATCAATATAACACTGTTTACACTAGAAGATGTAGTAACTGAAACGTAAACTAAGGGTAATAGTTATAGTCTGCTATTAGTGCACAGGTGTTTTGTGTCCTGTATTTGCAAATTGATCAACCAGATTCTAGGTGCAAATTTATGCATTTTATTAAAAAAAATATAACAAGAAATGGAATTGCTTCAAGCAGCAATTATCAGGGTCAAACACTGGAATGGCGGCAAGTGTTTTGATTTTATTGGACATATTTTTGATCAATTTGAGGCACTGTAGACCATGGATTCCATTGAATGCATTTTTTCATGATGTAAAGCACTGACAAGATACAACATCAAAGCTATACTGTCAGTTACCATTGCTACCAAGTTTGTTAATTTATGTTGTTTATTGGAGATAAATTGGGAATTCAATTCTCTTTGGACATTCAGGTTTAGATGAAGGAGAATATATAAACTGTTTCAGATTTCATTCAAAATGGCATACAGGTAACATAACAGAACTTGATGTATTATAAACTCTGCAATATAAAAAAAACCCCAAGAAGCTAAATCTGCATCATAGTAGTATTATTATGTCATAATATGTGTTATTATGTGTTATTATGTCACAACTTGCTATTCTTTTCACATGCACATACAATGCCAATGACGGACATTACATGCAATCTGCATTTATTTGATAAAAAAAAAATTATAAAACAGTGATATTGTTGCATAAATATTATTATTGCAGTTTAAAATAACTTTTGTATTTGAATATATTTTAAAAGTAATTTGTTCCTGTGATGGTAAAGCTGAATTTTCAGCATCATTACTAATATGATAATTTGCAGCTCAAGATCATTGCTTATTATCAATAGCTGCTTTTTCACCATTGAAAAAATTACCGGAAATTACCATTACCATTCCTTGCCATTCTTTCAGAACGATTGGCCTGACGGTCGAATAATCGCTAATGCTGATTTGTGGACCCTGATATATCTTTTTTAGGATTCTTTGAAAAGAAAGAAAGAACAATTATAATGTAATATTTCTATTTCAAATATAAATGTCCTTTCTGTCAATTTTGATCAATTTAATGCATCCTTGCTACATAAAAAATATTAATTTCTTTAACAAAAATGGTACTGACCCCAATTTCAATTGGTAGTGAATGTGAGGCAGCACTGCGGTCAATCGTATTCAGTTCACCCTCACTTTTCACAAGCCAATTAACAACCGAGGACTGAAATCAAGTTCCATGTCATGTTCAATTAGCCATTTCACTCAGAAATATGGTAGTAAGGTCAGTTGTAATTTCCAATTCGTGCTATCTAAAGTTTCATTTTAGATGCATGCTCTGTGTTCATTTTTGTAGCAATATTACATTTCTCTGGATGACTTTCAAGACTCAACAACAAATTGAAGCATCAGGATGTCTTGTTGGGTCCTGTTTGGGGTTTATGTTTCTCTCTGAGCTTCACCTTGCCATCGTCCCCCATCAGAAGCCACAGATGTTGAAGTTGTTTGAGATGGAGGCTTGCTGAGACGTTTGAAGGTTGCGCCTCATAAGGATTATGTTTCAATCTGAGGGTTTGCGGTTGAGCCGAATGGTGGGATTGATTTTCGGTGAAGGCGTGTCTGATCTCAACTTTACGCCTAAGATTAATTTAGCATTAAATGTTTCTTTTGCATTTTATCAATGCCTAAAAAAATACGATTAAATCATTGCATGGCCTGTTGGGGTTTACGGCTTATTTTACGTGTGTCGAGAGGCTCTCAGTACTCACTTTAAAAGGCTCTGCAAAAATTGTTTGTGAAGCCGACCGTAGCGTTTTGGGGGCAGAATGAGAGGAAAATAGATTCTCTCATTAGTGAGATGTTGGTGCAGAAAGCATCTGATATTTCTGCATGTGTCATGTATTTATGTAAAGAGCAGATGTTCCCTCTGTAGACCTCTTCCTTTTCATTTCAGTGATCTGCAGCTTTCCCTGTGAAAGACAAGCTACTATCACACCAGAAACTGAACTACACTGGAAAACATTTAGTGTGAATTTAATGCGTACTACTTCACTCGTCTTTACAGTAATAGTTCTATGATTTATTACTGCCACGACCTGTGAAAATGTTATTGTGCCAATACAAATATTGTATTATTAGTTTGACTGACACGGCTTGACTGGAAGGCCTCTGCTGATTTGAATTTACCTATTTCGACCAGGAAAATCATGCTCTTTTGCAGTGTTTTGGCTGCTGTGCTCTTATCCAGGCTGTGAATGTCATCCCTTTTCAATTATGTGGAACACATTGTGTGTTTTGGCACAAAATGACACAACTACATATTTTGTTATATAATGGGATGAGAGATTGTAACAAGGTAGGATCAGTCTGTGTTTGGAGTGCTCTTCACTTGTGTTAATATTGCTGCACTTTGTGTGTGCTTTGTTTTTCTAATGCTAATGGGCATCCAGATAATAGAATTCAGGGAACATCACATTAAAATGTTACTTCAAATGGGAAAAAAATAATATTTTCTACATACTTTCATCAAAGTGTGTGAACAACATTGGACCCAACTGATTTTCAGTGAAAAAAAAAAATATAGTATTAATTAATATTTTGTAGTAGCGTTTTAGATTTTCAGTTTTCTGCACAGTTACAGTTCCTCAATCACATCCTTTGCATTTTGAATTCCTGTATCGACCCCTTAAAAGCGAATTTCATTGGTCTAATCTCCTCCTAGTGGGCCTTTAAGCGCTAACCAACAGTTTGCTTTAACATCAACCAAAAGCTATATAGCTAGTTAATTATTGTTTAAGGCTGCTGTTTTGGTAATGCTGCCTTTCTAAAATCATTTAAATAGGGAACACAGTAATTTGACATTTTAAAATGTCTTATTGAAGAACTCTGAGCTTTTCGGAGTTTCTGTATTCCTATTCATCTGTAAGGGTGTTCTCCTTACACACACTCTCTTAATCTGGAGCTTTGTCATATTTAATAGCACAAATCAAAAACGGACTTCTCTTGAGAGACACGTAGTCTGTGATTCAGAGCCGCCTTTGATTAGATTAGATGTTTTTGGGTTGGAGCGTGAGATTCCTCTTCTCATTCATTGTACGTGATTTTGGGTACGACGAGTCGTTCTGAAATATCTTCACTCACACTTTCCCTAACTGCAGTTATTACTCTGGCGAAAGGGCAACACTGAGATCAATGCTAAACATGCTGATTTCATTTTCAATAGCCCTTCATCTCTTGTAAAATGTGAAATATTGTGCGCTGTCGAAAGGATTTTGGGTTCCCTCAGAGGCAGGGAAATGTGTTGCTTTCATGCACCTTTTGCCACTTAGTAAAACAATTTTTTGTTTGTGTCGTCTGTAGCCATGGCAGCCGACAGCTCCTATTCTATAGTCCAGGGGTCTTCAACGGGGGTCTTTGGTGACATCACAGTGTGCCTAATTTCTGTGAAATGAAAGTGTTACATAAAAGTTTACCTTTTTAGTCTGGTTAAGTGTATTTTCCACATTGGAATGTATTAAATAAAATAAATGAATACAATAATTTTAATGCAAATTACACTTTTATTCAAAAGTCTGGAGTCAGCAATATTTTTTTATTAAAGAATAGAATAGAATAGAATTTATTTATTTGATCAGGGACAATGCACAAAAACCATTAATCTAAAAAAAGAAGAGATGACGTGCCAGAAATTAAAAAAAAAATAAAAAAGTTTACAAAAATTAAAAAGTATGTACAAAGTTATAATATACAGTTGATTTGAACACAGAGGCATCACTTTACTCATATCATATGACACTCTCCACTACAAGAATTCATAACTCATTCATTCACAGTTTACATCATTCGTATCACAGTCATTCAGTGCCAAAAAAGAAAGAAAAGTCAAAAAAAGAAAGAAAAAATTATACTTTTAATTAGAAATTGATCAAATGTGACAGAAAAGACTATTAGAATGTACAAAAGATACTTTTTGAAATAAACGCTGCTCATTCGAACTTTCTTCTCATCAGAAAAACCTGTGAAAATATTTATAAAAGATCATGTGACCCTGAATACTGTAGTAATAATGCCAAAAATTCAGCTTTGCATCACCAGAATAAATAACAGTTTAAAATATATTACAATATCATTTTTATTTTAATATTTCACGAAATTACTGTTGTTTTTTTTTTTATCAAATATATGCAGCCTGGCTGAGCAGTAAGAGACTCATTAAAAAAAAACACACACACACAAAATAATAATAATATTAAAAAAGCAACCCCAAACTTTTGAATCCAAGTATATATAAACATTACATAAATGCATATTGTAGGCCAGGCTGAAAAGGCACCATTTTATATATTGAATATGTTTAGTTCCCTGAGTACTATTGATGTCAATGATGTTGCCTGTGCCATAATGAGGTCAATTTATTTTGTTTATCATTTCATCATACCGTCTGCTCCCAGTTCTACTCAGCCAGTGATGAACTAAGTAACTGAATCTGTTCCTGTCCTGTTGAACTATAAGTCTATTAAAATGTATTAGATTGTCACAGAGATACGTTGATTTAATTTTGCCGGCGTGTTATTGGAGAAATACAGCTTCCTTTGGGTTTTAACTGCGTGATTGTGACGATCGTGGCGGATACGCTGACATTATGACTCCTGCTTGTCTCACAGGAATCAGAACAGTACATTATTGAAGAAAGCTTTCCACCTGTTGTCTTTCTCTGGAAATATAATTCAGTCAATTTGCAATGAGCAGTTTCTCTCATAATTCTTCATATGTTTGTATATTACATTTACATTCATTACATTCATTTAGCTGACGCTTTTATCCAAAGCGACTTACAATTGCTATGTCAGAGGTCGCACAGCTCTGGAGCAACTAGGGGTTAAGTGTCTTGCTCAGGGATACATTGGTGTCACTCAGTGGATTCGGACCCGGGTCTCTCACACCAAAGGCATGTGTCTTATCCACCACCACCCCTTATTAAACATTTTGGCTATTTTTAATGTGCAATTTATTTATTTTACAAGTTAAGAGGTTTTTGTAATCAACATCACACAGATATTGTTGACATAGCTCAAGTTGTTTTGAACCTGTAACACTCCTTTAATATTAAATTTTGTGCAGCCTTCACATCTTCAGATTTTGTCTTGCTGTGTGGCTCACACAATCCCAATACATTTATAAAACTCTCAACAATGTTTAATTAGGCTGCAGTTTATCAATAATGTAGATGCCTGTGAAAATGTCTGAATTTTTAGATATTGAACAGCATGTGGTTTGCTTGAAAACAGCGTAATTATAAACTCCTCATGAGCAGAAATGTCAAGCGAAAGCTGAAGATGTTTGAGAGTTTTCGAGCACTTACAGCACACTATGTAAATTAGGTCAGGCTTATGAATCGTTATTGTTTCTGAACAGAAAAGAGGAAACTTTGGTTCTGCCTGGAGACAGCACTGCTCATTAGAGTACCATGAGAATGCACTGTGTGTAATGCAGAGACTAGCATGAGTTCAAAGACCGAGACTCAGCTGTCCCTTTGACTATGTATAAAAATACTTTATATTTCCATTTTTTCCCCTTAATTGTTGTTTGGTTATTGTTTTAGTTTTCTGGATGCATTTTTGCACTGTTTACTGGTTTATTCAGCTGCTGCTGTTATCATATTTAGTTACTTTTTTGTAATGTGCAAAGGTTTGTATCCTCACATAATTGGAATATTTTATTTACAATTTTTTTTAAATCTTTTTTTTTAAAATCGTTTGTCACATTTTAAGCAGAGGAAATTGCCCACGTCTAATAATCTTTTGGAGAAATCATTCCATGACACTCTCACCTGATTTATAGTTAAAATGGCCAATATCACCTTTGTGTATACTCTTGAAAATGCATGTGAATTAGGTTGACCTCCAGCCTGAAAAATATAGTTTTTGGCATGATTTGAGCTAAAGGATCATAATATATGATACCACTGCTACCTCATTTTATTCCTGGTTATCAATATAATCTGATTATCCAATTATATATTAATTAATATTGACAGTTTTGAAATATTGATTATGCATTTTTGTGAGCAAAATGAGGTCTGTCAGAGCAGGTTATGATTTGATTTTTTTTTTAATCTACTGTGATGTCATCATTGATTTATTGCAGTGCTCATCATCATGTGGGCGGGGCTTGCAATCCAGAGTGGTCCAATGCATGCACAAAGTGACTGGTCGGCATGGCAGCAACTGCCCAGTAGTCCTGAAGCCCCCCACGTACAAGCAGTGTCATCTGGGGCCATGTAACGTAAAAGTCAATGTGAACACCATCACCTCCCCTAGACTGGGTAAGACTTTACAGTTAAATATGTTTGTGTATCCTGATTTATATAGACTATAGCTGTTGCTAGGACTCATGAACTTCATAATTCTTGAAGGGGCCATGACATTTCATACAGTGGGTCCCCCTTGCTAAAAATTCTGTTTCGGGGGCGGGGGTTACAATTTGAAACAAATTAGATCTTAGTGGACAATGCCCCCTTTTGCCCCCTCGTTGAACCAGCTTTTGTACACTCATGTCCCACTGTTCATTATTTATCCTTGTTTCACCCAGGAAATGTCACACAAAAATATAAAGCAATACATTTCCATCTCATTTCCATTAACTAGTTGACAAGGCAATATTCCTAAAGAAACTAAAACTGGCAGTCTTTGCAAAAAAAAAAAAAACCTGATACATCATGTGTATGAAACACCCAACTCATCATGTATCACATGATGAAACACCCCCAAAAATCCTAAAATTTAAATCATTTAAAACAGAAAATATAAAAATAAAATAGAATTGAAAATATATAAATATATGTTTCACAGACAGACCTTAGATCAATTAGTACATTTAATTAGCTTTTATAAATGTGTAGGAAAAAAACACATTACTGGTGTGCATCTCGAGACAAAACAACAAATATCAACAACTTTTATATCATAATAAACAATCACACCTAACATGGTCAATCAGTGAATTAGCCAATCATCCAAAAAAAAATCTACGAAATCCAATGAACAAAATGTAAATACATTTTAACAATGAATAAATATACAAAGATAATAAAAAAAAAATAGATTATATAATGAAACAAGTATTTAGATCAAAATCCAAATAAGACAAAGAGGACATTGGACAAAGAGTTTCCAATGTATACATAAAACAATTCTTACCTGTGTTCCAAATAATAGCATACTGCACATTTAGACATCATATGCACTACTGATGCAAAGGCAATTCCAGTTCCTCATTATATTTTAAATTGACTTCATCACGCCTATGTCAAATGATCCAAATTAGTCCATTTCCATTTCATTTAGATGCTGCCTTAATTGTAGTGTGGGCAGTAAACAGCTCACTAGGTTTTGGAATAGAGCCTTTCTTTGCTTTAAGCAATAAAAATTTCATTGTACTGCATAAACATTTCATTGCCAAGACATCTGTCAAAAGAAGCATCATCGGTTCAAATAATCTAAAAAACATCTAAATAAGAGCAGATTCAGGGCAGGCTGCTTTCCATGAGAAACAATTACACCCGAATAGGGCTTATGACAACAAACCTACAAAAAGTTTATCATTAGAGACTACTAACATCTATCATGAACAAATCAAATACATTCTGATAAATTATTCTTAGAAATGTCAACAAATCAGCATTACAACTTTGTAGAGCTATCGGTAAATCAGTAAAATAAGGAAGAACATCTAAAAGGTCTAATATTTTCATTACATTTATGAGCACTAAAATCACTGAAAAACGCATCAGTTTAACAAAAAATAAAGGCGAAGTTACTTTTTGTTCATTCTTCTTAGATTTTTTTTTGGTCTACACCATCGTATCAGAATTATCCATTGTGCCAATGTGTTCATGATCAGACGCACCACTGTATTAGTGTCTTTGTTTATATATTTCATTTGAAGAAGACGTGATGAAATATGTGTGTATGTATGAGTATATGAAATATGCCCATAAAAACTCAAAACACAGTCCAAATATGTACTGTGACCCGCGTTGCTAAACTCACCCCTGCGTTCTTTGCAGAAACCACTCTCATACGAGTCCCACATGTTGTTGCATATTAAATTGTTACATTCATATTTTCCATGTGTTGGGAGTCAAACTCCAGCTCTGACCGCATAGTGAGGAAAATGCATACAAAATTTTTGGGTCAATGTACTGAGGAAACAAACTTGCGTCAAAAATCTACTTAGGAAAATTATAAAGTATTTACGAATCAGCAGGTAACATTTATTTAAATATGAAATGTTTGGAGTAGAGACTAAAATAGAAAATATTTTTTTTTTTGTAAAACATTCATACAAATTCGAAAAATCATTTTTACAGTGTATAACAGCAGCATTGAACATAAGTCGTCTTGTAGGTAAACTGTACACAGCTGCATGTCTGGGCTGATGTATGCATGTTGTCAGGGATCATGTGATATAATTGAATCTATGAAAGGCCAAGTCCTGTCCTTCTGTCATTCCTGGCAGCTGCATTGACGTACAAGTGCACGGGGGATCAGTGGGCGGTTTACTGCAGGGTGATCCGTGATAAGAACCTTTGCCAGGACATGCGCTGGTACCAACGCTGCTGCCAGACCTGCAGAGACTTTTACATCAACAAAATGCCCCCCAAGACTTGAAAACAACACACAGAGGTTTATTTTTTGCCTTTCCCATTTGTACTGTCAAGAATAATATGTTTTATATTTGAAAATGTTATTATGTGAAATTGAAAGCAGTGGAACAGATGTGTTCAAGCAGAACACACTATGCTAACTTTTGAAGGCACTGAGGTTAGTTACCACCAAAGGATGTACTTGCAGTGTGTTCGCCAAGCGTTTGCGTACTTGCATTACGTTTGTTTCTCGTTTTTGGACTTGAAGGTTTCTTGTGTTGTCATGTTTTGCTGTAATACTCCCTGGAAGTGACTTTTTCAGCATACTGGCTCATTTCTTCAGATTACCAGCTGTGAGATTGCTTTCTTAAGGCCACTGGTTGGCCAATAACTGATGGACTTTTTTTTTGACTCGGATCAGTTATCATTTGCTTTTATTCCTGAGAATAATAATAACTGTTGGCTCTGTAAACAAAACCTAGTGATCTACCTTTCTCCTTACAAATGGTTGCAATAGGGTTCAAAATGAACCTGTTGCTAATCTAACTATGCAATGCTAGACATTAAAAAACACAAATGTTAGATAAAATAGAAGTTGAACTGTTTTTGCAGATATATTTAGGTATTGAAAGGATTATATATTTTTATTCATTTTTATCTCTGTTATTTCATCCATCAGCTTCATTTTTCTTGTTGCAATTCATGCATTTGGTATGCATTCACGGTATCAAACCCCATGATCTTGGCTTTGCTAGTGCCATACTCATCTGTTTAAGCCATATCCTTGCATTATGTGTGCATTGCATAATAGATTATGCTATGCATTATTGTAGTTCTCATTCTCTGCATTTGCAGCAAAAGAAGACATTTGTACATTGTGCATTTGCTCACTAGGTTTTGGAAAAGAGCTGAAGTAGCGTGTGTTATTTAATTCATAAAAAGCCATCTAAATGCAGTCGAGCAGCCAAGTTGATAATAAGTGACCCATTTGAGTAATTTTTCTCTTTAGGGTTTATGTATTTTATATAAAACTAGGCAAATTTGTGTAAATGTCATGTATGTGTCTACTCATATTTTAGGGATCATTCACACAGTTCACACTTTTTTGTGTTTAAAAAACGACTAGTGAACGGTCAGTGAAGTGGAAAAAAACAAGGTCTAGAGACGCGTTTCTTAAAAGTTGAACTTGATGCTTGTTTATTTCCTGTCTGATGTTGCGGCAGTGCCACAGTTGTCGCACTCTTGAGTCTTTTGCCAAATGAATCTTATTCATTTGCCATCAAGTATGAGACAATAATTCAATAATAAATTGTATTTTTTGTAATTATTGTAGTTTTCATATTGTGCAATAGAGGCAGTATGCAAACATGCCCCATTAACAGGCCCCTTTTATTTAACAGAATCAACAAAATCACAGTCCAAATTTCATAATTAAAATCTGGATAGAATGTATAGGAGTTTACAACACTCTTGGAAGAAAAAGTTCTATATAGAACCTTAAAAGGTTCTATCAGCGGTACGTATTTGGAACCCCTAAAAGGTTCTATACACTCTTAAAAAAAGTGTTCCTCTGGGTTTTATATTGAACCCTGGGGTTCCATACTTGGCCAATAGAACCTTTTACCAAAAAAAGGCTCTATATAGAACCATTTTGGGGTTCCATTTATGAAGCGGGGGATGGAACCATTTCTGGTCCTAAATAGAACTATTTCTACTAAGAGTGAAGGTACTTTTACAGTTAGGATGTGGTCATAAATGTGACATTTTAAGTTTGTATTTCATAAAATAACCCCATGGCCGAGAGAGACACTGCATATGTATGAGAGACTTGAAGCATACTGAGTTGCCTACTGCCTGCATGGGGAGCTGACTTCTAAGATAGTATCCTAACTGAGTGAAACCTCACTAGTGACAACAACTCATTGAGTTTTATGCTACTCCGATAAGGATGAAATGCATAGCATACAAAATGCTGGCTAGTTTTTGGAACAGAGCTTACGTGTGTGTTTGAAACCTTGGCTCCGATCTATCACGTTGCACAAGGTCACAACAGGTGCTAGACAAATTTCACCTCTGTGAAATTCAGCAGTTTTTTTTCCTTCACGTTTTGTTCTTGTACTTTTGTATGTATTTAAATGAAACGTGTTTGTTTGGATTATTTAATACATATTGTATCTACCTGCTTTTGTCGGAACTATTGGGTGCAACAGCTTCATGTTCCAGGTATAGAAGCGGATATTGCTTGTGTATTCCAGTACTGTACGTCAATAGTTGCACATGTGATTGGTACTTCAACTTCCACTTTTGATGGTGCTAATTTGAACATTTCAGACTGTTCAAAAATATATAATAATAATAAATGTATATCCTGTATTATGCTTTTGTGTGTGTGCATCAATTTTAAATGATATTTCATGCTTATAATCAATAGCTTAGTAGTTTTATATTGTACTGCCATTTACACACCAAGCCCCTATTAAAGATTTTTGGTTTCTCTTTGTCCACATTTATGCAAAAAACAATATGCATTTTTTTTGTTATTGTAATCTGGTTTCCTACCTGATGTTTTACCAGAAGAGAGCTCTTGTTTTTTTTTTGGTCAAAGGTCTCAGCATCACAATCACAACCTTGTGAAGTTCCCCGGCTCGGGGAACTGCGTTTTAATTTTGCTGATTCTTATGTCGGCTATAACACTGTGTATATATTACGTTGAGAGGATCCGAGAGCGTATGCATGACGAACGGCTGCGCGGCCTGCTGTTCTCATCCGTAAATCTGCCGCTGTCAATGTAATGACACTGGCGTAGCTGTGAAGGACGTGAGGAGAAGGTCACCATCACGTTTAAGTGCTCATCTCAAATCCTCTGTATGCTGGAGGCTCTTTGTGCTTCGGTGAGTGTTCTGACATTCACACCATTACACAAAATAGACTGTTTAAACAATGAAGTGAAACAGTCATAGGTACATGGAATTAAAAATGTTGTTTTCATAATCTTCTCAAAATGTAATAATGTGCATCTGAAACTGCTGTCTTTTTCAGCTGACATCTCCAGGGGCGTCGTAGCGGGCATGGGGAAGATTAGGACGGATGCTCAACAAGCAGATTGAGCATCTCGTCCTTACGTTCAGGGAAATCTCTTTCAGCCAGGAAGACTTGGATACCTTCGTAGCAGCCAGTGAACCTCTCCAGAATATGTGGCGTGTATTTCTGCATCTGTCGGTGCGTGAGAGCAGATCGTTTTCAGCACATGACCTCATGAAGATCTCAGTCTGAAATTTCAGCACAGAAGTTTTATTCACGTATTATGCAAGTTTCATGAGCAACTTTTTCCTCAATTTACTCAACAGCTCCTCTGTTTGCTGACTATGGCGAGAGCCTGTGCAGAAATCTGCCACTCGCTCCTCAATATGCTCAAAGTCTTTGGATGAATGATGTGGACACTCTGAGGTAAAACATCTCCAACATTTTTTTTATGTTTTTTCTTTGCAGCCACAGATGTTCAGTGGAAATTTCTGGTGGAGACTTTTTACCACCATCTGTCTGTCTACAGGTTTGACATGGATTTAATAATTGATATTTAATGTATTATTATTCTAAATCATGAAGGTTCCTCCTGAAAAGACCAGCACAGCCAAGATGTTCAGTTTAGGTGGTGAAACTGCTTGATAAAAGAAGTCTTGATGGTTTAAATGGTAAAATTTTTCAAGAAGGTTCTATTTGCTCACATTAACATAACATAAATCAAAACATCAAAAGCATTTATTAATCTAAGTTGATCTTAATTTAAACATTGGCTAAATTAGTAGGAAAGGTTTTATCTGTTAATATTCTATAGTGAATCTTAGCCAATACAGTACAATGAGCAGTTGTATTAGATTAATAAATACTGAAATGTAATTCTTAGTTAACACATTAACATTTACTAATGGACCTTGTTGGAAAGTGTTACCATTTATTTAATTAAAGGATATCGTTTACTCACCGTCATGTCATTCCAACTTGGTATTATTTTCTAATGTCTTTGTAACAAAAAATTAGATGATAGAAGGTTTGAATTTCTGTTTTAGATAGAAGGAAATGCAAGATCAAACAAAGGACAGAATAACTGATTATATTTATGGTTTTCTGATGTCACATGGTCACAAGTCAATTAATAAAAAAATAATATTTTTACTGTTTCATATTTATTATGTTTTTATTTTTCTAATTAAATTAATTTTTATAACTTAATTAATTATTCAATTATGTAAAACCCCCCTAATTCCCTCTTGAACCCTAGTTTGAGAAACCCTGTTTCTCTGCATTACTACAGTATATTGTTCAGAAGCTGTTCTTCATAGAATCTGCTAGAACATCTAAAGTATGTTCTTACATTTATTTTACATTTACGACTTACAAATGAGAACGATTGAAGCAGTTAAACTATCAATTGGACAACAATATGCAAGTGCTACAGTATGACCCTCCCCAGTTTAATCTAACGCAGTAAAGATAATAGATATAGAATATCTTCTGATTCATTCCACTATCACATACCTTCAGATCAAACACCAAAAGAAGAAATGAGAGGATGCTTCAACTACAATGACATTGTCAGGAAATCCACATGAGCTGCTTAAAAAATCAGAATGAGTGCAGAAGTGTCTTATCGCTGTCATATTCGCAGCAGGACACTGTTATATGTTCAGAGGCTCAATCATATTCTTCTCCTCGATTGGAAGGTGTTTGTCTCATCACAGCCCAGCTGGTCGTCTTTGTTCCTCTGTTCATCTTGTCCTGTTCAGTGGCGCTGTCATGAAGACCTCCCAGTGAGTCCAGCAGAAATCAGCCATAGCACTCCGCTGACATCACTGGACATCTCACCAGCTCTTGTCTCAGACTGATGTTATGATGGATAATACACATTTATGAGGTGAAGAGATGCGTCTCGAGACACTTTGTTATTCAATTGTGATGTTTTCTTTTTAAAACCAGCAAATTTTAAGGACTGTTTTTGTGAATTATCTAAGACCCATAGTATACTTCTGTGCTTCTCATGTTGGTTATTTAGAGAGATGTGCTATTGGACTCTAATTTACCATCTGTGCCTAGAACTAGATTTCAAAATAGGGGTGATTGTGCATTTGCAGTCATCGGCACTAAGGTATGGAATAGCCTACCAGCTTACAACAACTTTGTCAACTTTGAAAAGTATTGATTTTCAATAGCTTTTACTATTTATTGTATTTTATTGCTCAAAGGTTTGGGGTCAGTAAAGAAATTAATACTGTTATTCAGCAAGGATGCATTATATTGAACAAAGTGACAGTTGTGCACATAATTGAACACATTTTCCACAAAAAATATTAAGCAGCACAACAGTTCATCATTTTTAATAATCAGACATGTTTCTTGAGTTGCAAATTGGTATATTTGAATGATTTCCGAAGGATCATGTGATACTGATATATCAGCTTTCCTTAAAATTTCTAACTGACTCCAAAATATTAACCTATTGTGTAGTTCACTCTGAATAAATAAATCAATTTGACAAAGGATGGTTGGAGATGCCCTCTAGCACCGGTTTAGATGCCGCTATCTGCAAGACTTCTGAGTCATTTCTGATGATTTTCTCCCTGTGGATTCCTTCACTTCTCTCTGTCCTCACACAGCCAGAATAACTAAGCAGTGAGCCACACGTAAGCTGTTATCAGCTCAGAATGAAGTTGGAGGGGAAGATCGCTGTGATAATGCCCTTCAGACAGAGGTGGTGTGACATTTACTCAACACTGAATAACTCTGGCGTAGATGTCCAGATTGTCTTCAGAACTCCTCGGATGTGAAGGTAACAGCTTCATGTTTTCAGACAATATGTAGGTGACTTGAATGTGTTGCTTCTTTTTTGTATCAGGATATTACTCAAAAAGACAATAAATACAAACATCTAATGTAACTCCGGTTCCCTGAGAAAGGGAACAAGATGCTGTGTCAGCTGACACTATGGGAATGCACCCTCACAGAACCCAGCCTCTGAGGTATGTGTACGAACACTGCATAATATGGCAAACGCAGTGGTTACCGTATAAGAATTGTGCATTATATTTTTATTGTCTGAAGAAAGATTTGCCGGTATGCCCAAAGCAAAGAAAGCGACAGGGGTTACATGTATAACCGTAGATGTTCCCTTTAAGGGAAAATTTACGCTGCATCAGTTTCTGCTGCTATGGATGAAAATTCCTTTCCACCCAAAGCATCCATCAATAAACCTATCATAACAACAATTCAGAAATTTGCGGAAACTGCCACACACTGCTATTTTGTGGGAAGTCTATGTACAGACTTCAAACTGTTTCCCAATAATAATACAGTAAACCCTGATAAATCAATATGCTTACCAAATGGTGGTGTTTGTCTATTTAATAAGTTTTTGGTCCTCTATTTCGGGGTTCACAATTGTGGGATCAGAATGATTGTTGTTGCCTGTGGAAGAGAATACTTTACATTCAGGGGGTAGTTTGAATGGAAGATCTGAGGGAGGGCACACCTTTTAAGGGGCACACAGTATTTCTCATATTCTAGAACTTCTTGTTTCTTAGAGCTTTGTATTATGGCTCAGAGAATGAGACCATTTTACCAGGCGCACTGAGACATTTTAAATGATACCAAACATGTATAGTTACTTATTGTACATATTTAACATAGGTTTTTAGTTAGTTTTAGGTGAGGGGAAGAAGAGGGGGAGCAAGGGGAGATGATGAGACTGTAAAAGTGAGTTGTGAGATGCACTGTGTGGTGCGTCTCGGATTTTGCGGTTACATATGCAAGAGAGATTTCTAATGTTAATTCTAAGGAGAGACTTTTGCTTTCTCCGAGGGGTAGCCCAGGCTTGCTGGCACCCACCTTACATCCCCATTGCATCAACAGCTGATGCAGCATGGAAGGGATAGCTGCAGGTCAGAGTAATTGGTGTGCCGAAAGGAGGTGTGCCGTAAGGTGAACTGCTTCAACAGAAACTTTACCCTCCCCAACCATTCCCCACACCCTCAGAGAAGGCTTTCGAGACCAATGATAAAGACCTTTCTCCACGACCCAACCTTTCATCACGCCCATTATTCCAACCTGCAGAGACCCACACTTGCTCTCGAAAGGGAATCAAATTCAATGCTACAATTTGCATAGTAAGTAGGAGTAAGAAAGATACTTTATTGTCATTGTACAAAATATAAGCATACACGTTAAATTACATAAAAGCCCCTGAAAGCATATTTTAGATTGTATAAAATAATGTTGTAGTGCATGTCTTACAGTTTATGTCCTTCAAAGTTAAAAAGCAGTCCTTTGTCCTTGATAGTTATAAAGAATTAGGGAGTTACTGTAGAAAAGGTCTTACAGCTTTGTCAAAGAATCTATGCTTTAGCCTGTTTGTCCTGGACTTAATGGCCCTGTGCCTCTTCCCAGATGGTAAAGGGACAAACATTCTGCATCCTGGATGCGTGGGAACCATAAAAATGCAGCTGGCTTTATGTAACTGACTGGCATACACTGTATCCAAGTTCAGGAGCTCAGTGCATATGATCCGCTGTTCTGTTCTAACTACGTTTTTCCAAGCATACCAAACCATAATCCCATAGGCAAGTATGCTCTGTATAGAGAAATAATATTCACTAGGCAGATGTGTAGGCAGCCTGGTCTGCTTCATTTTTCATAGATTAGCCTGTTTTGTTTTCTTCACCTGATGAGAGGTATTGATGGACCAAGAGATATCTCGCGCTATTTAGACTCCATGTAACTAGATGTAATTTACACTCTCCACTTCCTCTCCATTGATACACAAGAGGGAGTGGGGTGGTCTTTTTAGACGTCCAGAAGTCTATGATGATCACTTTGTTTTTTGTTTTTTTTTGGTGTCCGGGTCTAAATTATGGTCTGTACACCACTGAGTTGGATGATGTACCTCCTCCCTGTAGGAATTTTTTCATTTTTTGAAATAAGGCCCGCTATGGTAATATCATCAGCAAACTTATATGAAGTTGGAAGAATGAATTGGATTGGATGAATTGGAATGAAATGAATCTTTGTGTGTTATATTGATGCTAAAGGGTGCCATGTGCGTTGGATTTAGAAGAGCGTCACTATATGATGCCCTAGGATGAGAATGCGTTGACACTACAGTTCTAAGCTTAGGGGACAGTAATAAACATTTTTAAAGATGAAGAAATTGCAGTTTTTAAATTGGAGTTTTATAAGGCAGTTACTTTGACCTTCTGATCACAAGTTCCTCAGAAACTTCAACTGAAACTTTTGAGTGATAGGTGGCTAATAGAACCGACTTCATGTCATTTTCACATTCAGTTTTATCTTTATTCACCCTCCAGTGAGTTTGTCACAGACAGCATGACCTTTTGGAGGAGACTGTACTATAACTATACCGACCCAGGCCTTTGTGCCCATTCAGCCCAGGCCACCGAGCGATCCATTACAGCGCACGACAAAGAATGACAGAGAACCGTCTTTTTATTGTGGAGGCCCATTCACTTTTTATGTACCATTTAATAAATAAAAAAATGCTAAAGTTTGGGAAAATTTTCACCATCATTACTCCAGTATTGTCCAGTAGTGTCACGTGATTATTCACTCAAATACACTATGCTGATTTGAAACATGTCATTTATCAATGATGAAAATAGTTGTGCTGCTTTATATTTAATCTAAAAGCAAAAAGAGAGTGTTTTTCACAGTATAAATGAGGGCATCGTTTTTGGCATGAAAATGTGCATTTAGCTGATTCAAGCTATATAGAACTGGCTTATATGTTCACCAAATCAACAAAGCTTAAAAAACTGTTGTAGATATTTCATAATTCCCCTTTAAAAATTAAAGTAACTGTACTTGAACAGAAATAAGTACCTATGGGTGTGACCGAGATGGCCTCTGATTTGCTTTGGACAACTGGACAGTCCTCAGAAGGGCTTATCAAGGACTCTCACCTCAATAATTCCCGAGTCTGCCAGCTGCGGTTTAGGGTTTTTTATTCTCAAACCATAGATGCATATAGCTGGACTGCTGCCAGTCCACTTTAATTTCACCAATGAACGGCTGATAAATACAGCGGTACTGTTGCTATGGTAAAGCGGGTGAAATGCGCTGCAGTATTAAGTGTTTGTATGTTTGTGCTGATGTGAAGTTCTGATGATAGATGGCCTCTGTCGATTTATGATTTGAACCTTTGTAATACACCTGCAATAATAGCACAGATTTTTTTGTTTTTGCATTCAGCTCAGATGAGGCATGTGAGACACGAAGAGTAGTAACGCACAACACAAACACGTGTTAATAGCTAGACACAAAACAGATGTGAATGTTAGCATTGATGACCTCATACAGACAAATTAATGCAATAAAATTAGACACAATTCTTCTTTTTTCCAATGTTGCTCACAAACAGCTGTTATGTGATTATGTCATCTTTTTACTGTTAACAACAAAATAGAAACCAGACGTTTCTCATTTCTCTCACTAGCCTATTAATATTTCAACATGTGCCACTGAATAGTAAAGCTTCCTATCTGGAAGTGAATAAATGTTAATAAATCATTGTAAATATATAGCAATTATTTCTGCACATATTTGCAAATTTTCTGATTCTGTCAACGTTTATGTTCAACTAGTATCATTTTATGGACTTTTAGTTTGCACCTACCAGTTTTTCATGTCTCCTTTGTTCTAAGGCCTTGTTTACACGATGGGAAAACGCAGATATTTCTCTGCGTTTTGCCCTCTCGTTTACACGAAAACCCTGTTTTTATCACAGAAAACGATTATTTCTAAAACCTCTTGCCAAGGTGAAGATTTCTGAAAACGCCGGTTATGTGTTGTCCTGCGAACTGGGAGAAACGGCGTTTTAGGTTCTCTCTTGTCGATTCTGAGGTTTCTGATTGGCTTGCATGGCCTTAACCCCTACACTGCCGCCAATAGGTTTGGAATAGTAATGATGGCGCTCATTGGCATATTTATGCGGGTGTGTGAACAATGTTATTTTTGAAAACGGAGAGGGGGAAAATATTTGCATTGCTAAATACCCAGCTTTGTGTAAACGTGGCCTCAGCCTTTGTGCATAGCCGGCCTTATACTCCCGCAGGTTCTGGAAATAGTCCTCGGATAAATGTGCAGCACACAGTCAAATATTTTAGTTGTACTGTTCTGGAACAGTGTTGTAAATAAAGCTTAAGTACCGTTTTATAATTGTGTCCTCTTTTGGAAGGCCAAACAAAGTAGATTGGCTTTCACAACGAAAAACAGCGTCTCCACGTCATGGTGGCGCCGGCGGCGGTGGCAACAATTATACAGCGAGAATCAAAGTTACACCTTCTTTCTTTTCATATACATTTGGGTGGTGTTATGAAACTCTGCCCCAAAACACTGACGCAGATTTGTGGGGGCGTGTTTGAACGAACCGTTTTAGGAAGGGGAAAATTTTACAAAGAATATCTCTTTAGGTTATAGACTTTGAGCTTTGTAACTCTGCAGATAATGCACAAACTTAAGCAAAAGGAAAACAATAAAACACGTCATATGACCTCTTTAGCATTTTTCAATTATTTTGTAATTAAAAAGAACCCCTTTGTTTTTGTCTGGAATTATAATTGCAAATTACTTAGAAGGTAAAGGATTTATGCATGAGGCATTCCTGGAATGGTGTTATCTGAGCCTAACACTACTTGGGGAGTACCTGAAAATTTCAGATAAGGGTGTTGAAATAGCCAACCAGCACTGTCATTAACCCATATTTGGTGTTTTTACTAAATTCAGTTAATCTTATTGGTTAATTGATGACCCTGCACAACTCCTAATTGTACCGCCATCTCTGTGACTTAGTGTACTGTATGTCCTGATTGCTGAATCAGCATCCATGAAGCCCATTCCTCAGGAATGTGTGTTTGGAGCGGGAAAGCATTCTGTTGGCTGACCTTATTAGGCATCTGTTTTCTGCATGTACCTGTGAGAGATTCCCGCCGCAGTCAGCAGCCTTGCAGCTGGTCCAGGGACGGTGGAGTCGTCAGCCCAGGGCTGTTTTTATAGGGTCGTTCATCTATCATGGGGAGAGCGCACAAATTTAGAAAGGGCATTGGAGAATGTCAAACCAAAATATTACTGCTGAGCAAGAACTGCATGGAAAGAAAGACCAGGAATGAGAAAGAAAGAAATAGAAGTTTCATTAGGGTGTCTGAATCAAATATGTGATGTAACCCACTTGGCTGTCAGCCCCACATGTTTGCCTGAGAGCGGCCATGTAACGTAAAGCAGCGGAACGGGGGAACAGAAATGAATTCACTCGAGCATATCAGAGTCATTTACAACCCATACAGAATACAGGATCAAAGTTAGAGTTCTGCATAGAGTAAAGAATGAATGCAAATACAATATTACACAGTGGAGTAAGATATATCAGTGCAATATTTGTCATGTGATCATATACTGTATTTAGAAGGAGCTCATCTATCTATCTATCTATCTATCTATCTATCTATCTATCTATCTATCTATCTATCTATCTATCTATCTATCTAT
>JAOTRC010000022.1:32629164-32639335 GCA_027497675.1 Cyprinella lutrensis
AAGATGTTTGTTTAACTTTTTGATTCAGTTTTATATGTTCTGTTGGTTGTATTTTATCCCAGCTTTTATGTAGTGTTTAAAAACAGAAACAGGAAGTGCTTCTGGACCAGTGTTGTTTACATCTTGCAAAGTGGTCTATAACTCTTCCCACTGCAGTTTACCATTGGCTGGTCTCGTGATTCCCTCAAAGAACAGTTACATGAACAATTTGTTTTCAGTCATCTGCTATCTGCCTAGATCTTCATTTCAGAACCTGCAACAGATAAGACCATTACTCATCCAGATATCATTTCATGAACACTGTGCATCAGTTATAGATTGATAAGACTCTTTTTCTGTATGGTCATCCGCAAGACGAAAAGTTGAAAAGTAATTTCAAACGGTGTTCATAAAATTCCGATAAAAAGCAATCTTTTGTTTAATTCATTCAAACCCAGCACATCAAGGTTTGCTCTATTGATTGTAAAAGCTGTCTTTACTAAATTTCTCTTAGAGGACACAATGGCAGCTCAGGTGTGAGCAGAAGGTTAAAGAAAACGTCTTCTCTTCTACCCGAAAGCTACACAAATTTTTGTACCAGATTGTGTGACTCATTCAGGCAACCTTCAAACATTTCAAATGAATAGCTCCTAAATTCAGCTGATTACCTGAGTGCTCCTGCATGCTGACGGTATCAGCACTCGGGCATTTCAATTACTCCACTAGTGGCGAATCATAATCAATTAAAGGTGCATTTAAATGGGCCACCAAAGCACCTGAGCTCTAATGCTAAACAAAACTTGAGATTTACCAAAGATTAGTTTTCCAGCTTTGCCTCTGAGCACAACAATTGGTTTAGTGTCAGATATGATCAAACTTTGCCAATCCCATTACCTTATACTGATTCTTCAGATATAAGAGAGAAAACAAGCCCTGCAGTTTCTCCTGCCATTTCGTTTTGAGAAATTTAAAACATTTTCACTTTAAAAATGGATCAGAGAGTTTATATCTGTGAATATCAAGACCATTTTGACTGACAGTTTTATATATTTTTCGGACATTTTTTGATAATTTTCCCTATGGTATCAAACCTGATTTTTAGATGCCTTCCATTATTTTGAATATTATATGAAATCAAAATGTAGGCCTACTTATTTTATTATGGAATATTGCAATACTTTTAAAACATGAGTTATCCCTGCAAGTTATTATTATTATTTAAATTCATGTGCTCTCGTAATCTTACATCAAACCACAACCGTCCAATCAATTCCCAAATGGACAATCAAGTCCTGCCATTCCTTTTTTTCCCTCATTTGAGAAGCCATTTCCTTCAGGTATTATTCACAATAAAGTTTCATGCTGATTTTAAAGTCCCACTGAGGTGCCTTTATTCGATGCGTTTTTCCACTGAAACAGGAAGACAGGGTGGGACATAATCAAACAGCTCCTCCCCCTTTTTAAAATAGCCAATAGAGTTTAGTTTATACCACAGCTCAGCAGTAAAGCCACAGTTTTCTCCTAATCTCAAACCGTTTCACCTCCTAATCTCCTCCATTATCGCTTTAAATTATACAATTCTGTGCAGAATTCAAATGGGTCTGATTCTGAGCAGACTTCATTCACCCCAATGGATAGCATATTTACGCGATCTGAATTGTTCCCTGTTCCCTATTTCGGGAGTTTCCACTTGCATACAATTAGAGGGATTAAGTTTTAGATTATATTGAGAGCATTTGATTGGACAGAAAATCTGATGAGAAGTGCAGATGTCATCAAAATCATTGATCCATATTGGCAGAAGTGAGAGACTGTATGTTTTGAATGCTAAATTTCTTCTAAATGTGAATTTTGTCATTGCTTTAAAGCGCATTAGCGCATAATCAGGCTAACATTCAAGACAAAAAACTTCAATTTTGATTTCATGGGGACTCTAGGAATAAAAAAAATAATAATTTATTTTTTTCGCACATAATTTGCTGATGAAAATGTTCTGGCTGCATTTTATAAAATTGAAAATGAAAAATAAATATAAATACTTCAACAATGTCAGATTCATAAATAGTTTTTTGCTGTCTAGGCTTTGCTACAAATCAGTTGCTTATGAGATATCATTTCAGATGCTCCCTTTGAAGCCAGTGATTTGGAACAGAGCTAATAGGACCACTAAAGTATATACAGCAGCAGGGTTAAGACAGACGTGGAGGCATGCAGGAGGCGGGTGAAGAGGTTCAAGGAAATTCAAAGTCACAGGTGATTAGTGCATGCATGTGTTGCTGTGTGTGCATATTTCTCACCCTTTGGCATATTATCTCACAAGAGCGATATACATTACATAATAATGGCTGTTCTCGCCCTTCAGAGACACACTAATTTATCAATAATGAAATATGAGTGCAAATGTTGGGGCGATATATTCCACACATTTCATAGAAACACACAGAGCAAGACAATCATGTTGACATTTTCATATTATACTACATTTCTGAAATTTTATCAAACTGTTACATTTTACTATGGATATTTGTTCCTGTCATGACATAATAATAATAAAGATTAAAAAATAAATGAAAAAGGTAAATGCAACTTTTTCATCGAACACCCCCCAGCACATAAGAACTCCGATGCGAAATGAACCTTTGGTCTAATAAAACATTGGTATCTAGTTAACCATTCTCTAAGATTTGTTTTCATGATAATCAAATCTAAAGAGTTTTATCTTTAAAACTGTTTAGTGTATACGATTGTATATGGGGGCATACAATAAGTAAAAAGAAATCGTTGGTTAATACCACTAACAAGGCTCAAAATAGCCCCACGCTAACACAGTAACAAAATGAGGGTCCCTACTTGCAAAACGAAGCATTGAGAACTTTGTAAGTGTACAGACCGTTTAATAAGAAGATATTGTGATATTGTGTATACAGGCAGCGCCATCTTTGGAAAACAGTCTCGACCAGTCGAACCTCGAACGTCGTGCCAAATGAGCTGAACTGTATTGTACAGCGAACTTCTGAACTGTATGAACAGCGTTCGTGGTTCGTGAGCCTTGTTAGTGATATTAACTCACGATTTCTCTTTATATGCCCCCATATACTAGCGTTATATGCTAAACAGATTTTAGAGATAAAACTCTTTACATTCAATAATCTTGAAAACAAATCTCAGAGAACGGTCGACTAGGTACCAATGTGTAATTAGACCAAGGGTTCATTTTGCACCAGAGATCTCCTTTAAGAAAATAATATTCCCAAAGTGTGTTGTCCTTTCATCTGTAAGTGTGGTTATGCAATGCGGATTCCCTTCCGATAAGAACAAGACAGGCCCTACAGTCCCTGATATTGAAAAGATCCAATTATACTTGTTCTTCTGACACTTTAATAGGCTACCCCTTGGAATGAGGTAACATGCATTGAGTCTGGCCTCTTTTAAGCCTGTTTAGTCAGCTGGAAAATTAAGAATATTGTTCGGAGACTTTCCCGGGTTGTTGGAGTTGAGCTGTTCTTGAGAAGGCCAGTTTCCACCTTCAAACACTCACTCCACATGAAAGCAGTACTTGTGTATGTCCTTCAAAGCAAAGTGATGAGAGTTATTTCATTAATGTCATGTAATATTTTAATATGAAGCATGCAATGGGCAAATTTGGGATTTATTTGTGACCACAGGGAGTCAGGACCTCGGTTTAACGTCTCATCCGAAGGATGGTGCTCTTTGACAGTATAGTGCCCCCATCACTCTACTGGGGCGTAATGGCCAACACAGACCAAAGGGTGAGCGCCCCCTGCTGGCCTAACTAACACCTATTCCCAATATTCCCAGAAGGTCTCCCATCCAGGTACTAGTTACCTGGGCTTGGGCTACAGGGTATTTCAATATTTTCATTTACCTGAACATAGACCTGAACCAAAAGCAGTTGAGAACCACTGTCATAGGCTAGTTATTTTTTAATTATATTTCTTCTCTCTCCTCTCATCCGCTGACTGCAGAGGTCTAAAACATGTAATTCATATTACCGATCACATTACACAATGAAGTGATATCATAGCGCAGTAATACCCTTCTGATCACTGCCATTTTTAGTCATTTGACTCTCCGAAGTCCTCTATATTTGGGGCAGTCGGCAAAATCCTAAGGCACACCAGCCGAATTCTAACAAGATTGTAGAGCAATGCTGAGTGAACATGCAGTAATACAATATTGATTTGTCAGGAGCAATGATATTGACTTCACAAGATGGCAAGAGTCGCTGACATTGATGTTAGTGGTGCAAACATAAACGAAAGGCCAGAGTTCTCTGAAGGTTCATGCAAGTGTCAACAATCTAATGATAATACTTCAGCCCAGGCAGGATTACCATATTAATGCTATTATCAGAATATGTTATGCATGCTATGCATAGCATCTGGTGTTTATGAATTCATGTTGTCTTAGTGACACCACTTTAATTTAGTTACATCGTCTATTTTTACAGCCAAATGTCAATGGTTCCTATGAATCAAACTGTGGTATGCTTTATTATAAAATAGTAGGCACCACAGCAACAAGGCTACCACAGAAAAGCCATAGGCAAGATCAGTATGGTAAGACATAATTCAGAATATAGATACGTAGAAATGATTGTAATTGATATTTCTTTTAGGCAAATCCTTTAAGTAAGTTTTTCCCCTAATCAGTTATTGTTTTTAATATCTGTTCTACCAATAATTTATTTTTTTGATATATTATAAATATCAAGTAAATTCATTTAGTTTTCTATCATTTGTTTTTTCATATAAATGGGTCTGCCAACAATTTTAATGTGTTTTTTATATATTATGCACATGCATTTGCGTTTATTTTTTGAATCCACAGTCCTATCTACCTATCTAATTTCCGTTTATCATTTATTGATATATTATGCATCCCTAACGAAATATATTTTTACTTTCCCGTTTTCTTTCTTTTTTCTTTTTTTTTATAAATGGGTTTACAAATTATTTTCTTTTGTTGAGTCTAAAGAATTTAGACCTTTTTATTATTATTATTAATTTGTTTGTGTGTTTGTTTGTACGTTCTTGTGTGCCAGGTTTATTTATGGATGCATGCATGCTGTTTCATACATTGTTTTAAGTCTGTTGCCAGATTTCCACAGTGGCATCTTCCCCATAGTGTGAACGAACTGACAACTAGCCCCGCGTTCTCCCTATTTTTCTTTTTCTCAACTTCTTTACTTTACAGTAGTTTTCTTTTTCATTTAAACATATATGCGTCCTCAGCCATCACCACGAAATGAACATGCATGCGTCTATCGGAAGAGCGCAGAGAGTAGCGTTAAATTAATGCAGCGCACGCGATCTGTCCGACGCGTTTCCCGCATGGCCGAGATATTGACGCGTCACGCTGCGTGTTCTATTAAATGCACAATGTGATTTAATTCTCATTGTCGAACCCCAACCTGTCTCCACGCGCTCGCGAATGGTCTTAAGGTGAAATTACGTCATTCTAGGTGGAAACAAAGACGAGTTGAGCTCTCTGAGCTCCATCAGATGGAGAGAGCAGCTCCCTCGCCAAACTCTCCCTGCAATCCGGATAGGATACAGATGAAGAGAAGCCATTCCATAGCATTCCCAATGGTCAGGAGGACGCGGGGATATATGATGCTGAAGATGTGCCGTGCAACTGCAAAGAAATGCCTGTGGATTAATAATGCACTTCTGAGTTAAAACATTCCTGTCCAGTTTTTCCCCCCACAGTCGACCCAGAGGACAGCAGATGGGACCGTTGAATAGGTGTGTGTTGTTTTATTCTTCTTGGTAATTTATTATGGATCTTAAATATTTTATTTTCAAAATTTTATGGGATGATTTTAAATCCCGCTCTTTCAGCATAGTCTTGTGATTGTGAATGTCCATTTTTTTACCATCGATTTTTTAACGAGGCTTGGAGGAGGGTGTTTTACGCATGCATACTTGCACTGCAAATTGATTTACAGTCTTATTATGCTACTGAAACTGCATACTTGAATGTGTAAAACAATAGTTTCTTTATGCACTAGATAATGTATTTAATTCAGTAGTTCAGATTGTTTAGAAGACTGTCATTGAATATAAATTACCTGTTTCATTTCTTTTCTTTTAAATTCAAGACTGGGGGGACCAAATGCACAGTGGGGCACAAATCCATAGGTAAGTAAAATGTGATTTCTTTCATAGCTCGGTTGTTTATTCGACAGCAATGAGGTCAAATGGAGAGCAAATTAAGATTAGCTTTAAATTTTTTAAAATGTTCTCCTGTGAAAAGTAATCTATCATTTCACATGGGTCTTCTGAGTTTCAAAACAGATCTCAACAATAACAAAAACTGTGCACAAATTTGCATTTGCTAATTTTACCAAAGCCTCTAGTCTGTGAATCTCAATATGAATACTATATATACATATATAGTATATAATATATATACTATAGGATGTATATATATATATGGTTATCCAGCATGATTTGTGTTTTAATTGAAGCATGGAAATCTGATCTTTTGCATAAGGGAGTTGCATATTTTTTCACATATGTACATATTTGATTAGTGAACTAGAAATTGTGTTGAATCTTATTTCATAATAATGTTTCAAAATTCTAAAACTTTTGAGTCCTATATTTTAGAATGTGGTCTCAGACTTTTTTACCTACTGTAAAAGTTTGATAATTGGTCATTGAAACCCCTTTATCTGACTATGTGATGATTATCGTCCTGTATCCCGATTTGATTCCTATGGTAGTTTGGCAGATGGCTCACATTTCTTCAGTCACTAATCATTCATCTGTCCCCTGCAGGCTGTCCTGTCTTCACAAAATCCAGAATAAAAACAGCAATGGATGCCATGCCAGAGTATTCCCTCTTTCTTGTGAGGATTTTGGAGGAATTGGATACCAAGTACAGTACCGTTTCTTACCAAGACCTTTGTAAGTCCTTGTGTGCCAGGTTTGACTTGGTCCATTTGGCTAAGCTGAGGAGTTTGCTATTCTACACAGCATGTTTAGATCCAGCATTCCCCGCAACATTATTCAAAGACAAAATGAGGTGCTCGGTAGAGGACCAACAGTCCAAGAAGCTCATGGTCGCTGCGGACATTGTCACCATGTTCAATCTCATCCAGATGAATGGAGGAATGGCCAAGGACAAACTGCCATTGGGTTCCAGACCCAGATTTCACAAGAACCAATCATTTGAGTCCTGTCGATCTGACTCGGATGTCTATAAATTCAACGACAATGACAGGGCGTACAACCTCCTGGACACCAGGGGTCATCACATTTCACGTAAATCACCCTGCCCCAAGTCTGACTGCAACAACTGCCAGCAGTTTATACCAACCTCAGACCCCAACTTTCTCTTGGGAGTCAACAAGGATCTGAAATGTAGGGCAGCATCTCTGGATAAACTACAGCATCTGCCACAGTACGCCAGCGTCAGTCCTCCTCCGTGCGAGATGCAGAGCACTTACTTCCCCATGGACATCGACAGCGAGTCTACAACGGACCAGGAATCTCTTCATATCAACCCAGGGATCAAGGATACATTCGTGTCCAGCGGAGAGCCTTTTACCGTGCACTCATGCGTGCAAAAGCGGAATATCTTCAAAGAGGATTTCCACAACCTTGTTGCCTTTTCGCCCCACGTGATCACCAAGGAGTCCAGATCGAATTCCAAAGCTGGTGGTGATTACCACCACAGGAGGGAGCTGAGCAAGCCTCCCACTTTCTTCAATCACAGTTTTGAGCTGCCATACAGCAACCCTTACTTTGAAGCGGTCAGCGCACCCATCCAGAACAAAGGGCGGGTGAAGCACGAGAGCCTGGACGACTTGCAAGCATCCACCTACTTTGGACCTACAACAGTTTCTGAATGCGTGAGCAGTAGGAGGACTTCTAGCAAGCATGGCAAACAGCCAGCCTGGCCTGTCAAGAGCTTGAGCCTCAATACCGAAGAAGTTCCTGACTTTGAGAGGTCCTTTTTGAACGGCAAAGTGGCAAAGGACAATCATCGTCATAACATGGAAAATGACCAACACTTTCAGTGTGCAAAAGACAAGCCCACTGCCTCTCCCTCAGGTTTCTCCAAGAAGTCAAATGGAACCAAAACAAAAGACATGGCTTCCGTGGCTTGCGGACCGAGTGTTGAGAAAAGAGAGTATGGGAAAAGGTACAAGGACAAGAGCGTCATCTGTCCATCGTTTCAGTCGAGCAATGTAGACAATGGGATGAGTGTTGGGACCCAGACCGAACAGTCCCATCCTAGGAAAGTGAAAGATTACCCCGGTCACAACAAATACGGAGAGAGGCCGCCATTTAAACATTCAGATGAAGACTCTGAGATTGTCAGTGACGACATCAGCGATATCTTTCGCTTCCTGGATGACATGAGCGTGTGTGACTCTCTTGGAGTTGTACAGTCCTCGTGCTACAACAGCAACGGCTCACTGTCTCAGGTGATGAAATCGGACGGGGATAGCTCACCTGAACGCAACACTGTCAAGCTGGGCAAAACCAGCATCAAACTAGACCGTCTCTTCCAGTCGTTGGAGAACTCTGATGATGAGCTCAAAGACAGCGTCTGCAAACTGGTACTCAGGATTGGTGAGATTGAGAAGAAGCTTGAGTCTCTTTCAGGGGTGCGAGGGGAGATATCTCAGGTCCTCTCAAAGCTTACTAAGCTGGATGAGAAGATTCAAGAACCAGAGGCTAATGGGAAATCAAGTGATAATGGTATGGTGGAGCAGATTAAGACTGATGCGAACCTCTCACCTCACGTTTTTCAGTGTCACACCACTGGACACAACATGAAGGTGGAAAAAAGTCCAGAATGGTGCTGCCCGGAGGATGATGGGAGCGAAAGCATGAGGGTAAAAGCTTTAAAGAAAAGTGTATTCACACACAGGTCGTCCAGGTCGCAAACTGAGGAGAACAGTGCCACTGAGTCTAAAGTGGCCAGCATCACCAACTCACCTCGAGACTGGAGGACTGTGTCTTACTCCAGTCACACAGGAGAAGAAGGGAAAGAAAGAGACCGGCATTGTGAAGGCAAGGACAGACATCGGAAACCAAGAGAGGTAATAAACCCGAGTACTGTGTGTTGAATTTGCTGTTGTGAGTGTTGTAATCCAGATTCCATGTTGCATTGCTATTGTGTTGGCCCGCTGAATCACTTGAAAATTGGTGCATCTTTTTTTAATCACTTTGTCAAACTGATATGCTAAACAGATTAATGAGATCTTGAGAGTCATCAGTCTAAATCAAAATTGCTCAGACAACTCACTTCATCATTGAATCAACTGAGATGACTCGCTTGCTCTTGTTGACTTGAATTGAAATGAGCTCAGAACTGTTACTGCATTGCATGTGCTTTTTGAAAACATGTTGATTTTCTGAAGAAGGTGCTTTGAAAAGTATTGTTTGTAGTGCCTTAAAATTACTTGAGATCAAATGCAAATTTGTGAGGCGCTGAGATGCAGATCAGTCCATACTTTGTTCTAATGGTAACATCAGGGTTTGGCGCCCACTATTGCAAAAACTAAATTGTGTAAGGTTAAAGGAGTAGTTCACTTTTTTTTTTTTTAAACTTTTGCTGATAATTTAATCACCCCCATGTCATCCAAGATGTCCATGTCTTTCTTTCTTCAGTCGAAAAGATATTAAGGGTTTTGATGAAAACATTCCAGGATTTTTCTCCATATAACGGACTTTACTGGTAACCAAACGGTTTAAGGTCCAAAAGACAGTTTCAGTGCAAACTGCAAACTTTTCAAAGGGCTTTAAACGATTCCAGACGACGAATAAGGGTCTTATCAAGTGAGACGACCGCTCTTAAAAAAAAAACAAAAAAAACAACTAAGTTTAAGTTTTATAAGCTCAAATGGTCCACTTGCTCTGTTTCGTGATGCTCGTTCGTGACGCTCCTGTTCGAACTCGTTCGTCAAAATGAACAAATCTTTTCCTGAGTCAATTCGTTCCTTTTGTTAGTTAAATGAACCAAATGACACGAAAAAAGATTTGTTAATTTTGATAAACGAGTTTGAACAGGAGTGTCACAAACGCGCATCACAGAACAGAGCAAGGCGACCATTTGAGCTTATGAAACTTAAACATCGTCTGGAATCATTTAAAGCCCTTTGAACAGTTTGCAGTTTGCACTGAAACTGTCTTTTGGACCTTGAACCGTT
>JAOTRC010000022.1:32645446-32656564 GCA_027497675.1 Cyprinella lutrensis
ATATATGTAACGGAGGTAAGTTAATAGTTGACATTTACTTTTTGAAAGGATGACAATGTCATTAAAATATTATGTCTTTTTTTTTTACTTTTACTTCATGGGATTGTTCATTACTTTACAAAGGGAATATATTTGGAAACCAGGTGTTTCTATATTTATTTACTAAATCCAACAAGGAGAGGCCATTAAACTACATTCTTATGAAAAACTAACTTAAAAAGAAAACAAAAAGTTACTATTTATGTTGACTATCTTTTGAAAAATGTACTTTTGTATATTATTAAAAGCTGCATCAGCAGGTTATTATTAAAGTTTTTTATTTATTTTTTTACACACACTACTGGTCCCCATTTTGCAGAATGACCCAGTTCATGATAATCAAATTTTTCATGTTGTGAGCTCCAGCAATTTGGTTTCCCACCGGACAAGAATAAGCTCCTGACTCAGATATAATTCTTTATAATAGTCCAAAGACAGAGACAATAAGACATTTCCAGCTCTGCAAACAAGACTGCAGTCATTCCTGTAAGCACAATGATTCCCGCTTGCACCGTAGTTAGACTCATGCAGTGCCAGCATGCTTTTTCCTTGAGAGTTATAGCTGATGCAGGGTTTCAATAACTTAATGTGTTTTCAGTGTCTGCCTTGCTGAGTGGTTTCTAAGGTGTCCTAATAAGTTGTTGGAATGTTGCTATGCAGTTTCGGTGGCCCCAAAATCTCACTGATTGTGGTCTCTAGACTCAACTCCTTTCTTCAAAGTAATGATTGTCCAGGTGAAAATGGTCCCAACTGCTCTGAAAAGCAATATCACACCTCTTCTCAACAAGTTTTATGATTTGAGGTTTCATTTCTTTTTGCAGCACAAATAGTTGGTGTGAGTTTAAGCTTAAAACAAGAAAAAATATCTCCCAATGGGGACAGAAAAATGTAATTAATTAAAAGGGAACGCAAGATTATTTGATCTTACTTTGTTGGCAGATATTTTAGATTTCAAATCTTAAGTCATATTGCTTCTCAAGTTAAATATATCTTGATATGTCTGGAATGTTTAGATATTTGTACTGGAATACAAGACAAAATATTCCTCCTCTGTGACCTTTCCTCCCATTTCTCCCCTACAGACAGATCGACAGTATGACGCCCACCAGGCCCACCGCTCCTCAAAGCCGCCCAAGGACTCCTACCTGGTGGAGCAGGTGTTCAGCCCACACCACTTCCCTCCCTCGGTCAAGTCTCACGTGAAGGGCAGTCCTCTCTATACGGACCTACGCCTGACCGGCCTCGCCGATGCCAAACGTTCTCAGCCCTCCTGGACCATTGAAGAGTACAAACGCAACTCAGGAGACAAGAACAAGCTCAGCGCCTTGGACCTGCAGGTGAGAGCCGACCGACCTCGGGGGCTTTGCATTGGGATTGCAACTGTGCCAATACTGTTGATTTTTCTCTGTTTTTTGAGGCTTTGATGTGTGCTGTGTGTGGCGATCTGTGGGATTAGCTGAGGCGCATGGGAATGGAGGCTTCGATTTTTCCTCAATCAATGCTTCTCTGCCAAATGCCGCCGGTGTGTGTCTTAAGGTCATCAGTGCAGTGGGTGACCTTGTGCGCTGTGAAATATTAATGATCCGTATTTAAATCACTCACTGTTGGCGGTCAGGGACACAATGCAATTACTTTCAACATACAGTATTTCTATGTGAATCTGGGTGTTGGACTTGATTGCTTTGTAAAAAAGTGGTATCTGATTGGTGCACAAGTCATTCTTTTGATTTCAGTTATTTCAATGAATCAGTTGATCTAGTTTATACAACTTGGACAATCTTTTAGCCAACCTAGACTGAACAATTTGATGTTTGTGATTGATTCTCGAGTCAACAACTTCTCGAATCCCAGAAGCATTTAATTTGGAAATAAGGCCATTTGTTCACCTTTTTTGAAAAAAAAATATTTTATTTATTTGATTAAAACAAATTAACAAACAATGGTGAATAATGGAGATTAAATTATTCATATTCAAAGATATTTTTATGAGAGGATTCATGGCTGAAACAAAATGACAAGAAATTACAATAAATATATTTTATTAAAGGGATAGTTTACCCACAAAAATTACTCATGTTGTTCCAAACACTTAAGACTTTAGTTCTTCTTTGTAACACAAATAATGATATTTTTGATGAAATTTGAGAGCTTTCTGTCCCTCCATTTGGACTTCCAAAAGTTCATAAAGAGATAGTAAAACTAATCCATATGAATATGAAGAATGCTGATGCTAAAAGGAACAATGGTGTGACTATGTTGGAAATCAATCTTTTGAAAGAGGATAACGGGACTGTAGATTTCTAGATTTTTGCAGTTCCTTCCAATCGCGTTTGCTGCCGAAAACTGAAAAGTCTGCCAAAGGAAGTATGGACTTTGGTGGTATTTAATGAGATAAACCTACTTGAACGCAAATTGCGAGATGGAGAAGCTACAGAACTTAAATTTCTTAAATAGGTATGGGCTTTGCCTGAGAGACTTTTGTAAATGAAGAGAAACCAGTGTGTTTGACTTCGAATGTGAAGGGAAGGCCAGCCAATGATTATGTAGAGGTTACAATGAGCAGTACAATGATGTTTATAGTTGGGCCAGAAGTGTAAAGAATGGTGTCATCTGCATATAGATGTACTGTATATCTTAGAATCTCCTACAGCTAGGGCAACATCATTAATGTAAACAGAAAAGAGTATCGGCCCAAGAATAGAACCTTGTGGTACCCCTATGGAAACCTTTTTGGGTTACGCAGCATGTTTGAGCTTCTGCAATAACCAATGAGGTTCATTTTCCGGTTACCCAGCACGTTTGAGATGCAGCAAGAACCAATGAGGTTCATTGAAAGTTGAAAAAATAAGTGGCTTAGTAATTTTAGTTGCAAAACCAGGAATATGGATTAAGAAAGTAAAAAGGGTCAATTTTTATTCATGTTGATTTTAAAAACCTTCTGTTGTGCATTTGTTTGACATTGAGGCTTATGGTTGTGTGTGTTACAGACGATGTTAATCGGTCTTCATTTTCAGACATAATCACATTCTATTGATAGAGGAGGGCTCACAATAAAAAGGCTTTAGTGTAGGAGAAAAGCAAGCTTCTTTCATACAATACCATAATATATGCTCTATTTTATTGACTCTCTTGCTTGATATTGATTTTGAAAAGCAAATGATGGCTTACTAGCTAGCCGTTCTTGTTCCGTGAGAACAAAATAAAAAGATGGAACAGAAAAGTACATTTCTGACTTCTTCAGACGCTTGTGCATTGTCTTCAGCAGGATGTGAAATGTGCCCTGTATCTTTGCATCAAATCCGTGTTACATGCTCACCCCAGTGCATAGACAACTGGCTAGAACCAGGGGTGGTGTCTCTCTCTTTTTGCCCATTTGCAAGAGTTGTAGGTTTTCTGAAGGCCCGCTTACCCAACCACAGCATGTGAGGAGCAGAAAACAGACAAAACATGTCAAAAAGACAGAACACAACTCAAGCAATGCTACGTACCAGTGATTCTTATTGACCCATCACAGCACATTCAAATCTTGACAAGCAAAGAGTTTTTTGGTTTGATAATCCAGCATGGATTGCAATTGTACAAAATACAATACCATGAGGGGTATTGGGGGGAGGGGGGGCACCAACTGTCACACCCTTCTTTGTTTCTTCTTAATTTATTTATGAGCTGTGTGGGAAGGAAGCCCAAAAAAAGTTTGCAGACTGAACACAAGAATGTGTCCAGTTAACGGTCCATTAGGTGACTTAAAGTAGAAATTCTGTTGTCATAGCAATTACTGAGAGGAAGATTTATAAGACTATTAATTATGTGTTTTCTCACAGGAGAGTTGTACTGTTGGGCATGCATCTCTAAAAATGCACTATTTCCAAACTAACATTAGTGTTTACTTTACAAGCCAGCTTATGGTGTAATTAGTCTTTAGATCACTGACTGTGTTTCGACAAAAGAGACAATGTTAACTTGATTAACATTTATCATTAATATTTAATAGTTTTAATGTTGAGCCTTGACTTTATTCTCTATATGTCATTATATTTTAATAAGACTTTTTTGCCTGTAATGTTTTAATATCAAAAATGGAACTGAAATGCTTCATTGTAAAAAAAAGTAGTTTTTGAGTAAAATCAGGTTGCAATTGCACAGTCGGCTATAAGAAACAAAAAAACACGATTTAAAACGCCTTTATAACACGATTGGTATTTCCCTTCACTATGAAAAAGGTTTTTTTTTTCACAAGAGAAAATCGGATTATCTTTCTCATTTACTGCTGGTATTGATATAAGATTACTCTGAGCTTATTGGAGACAGAAACGGCTAATACCTGCGTGAAGTAGTATTTGCTCAGTGTAGTGAGGAAAGTGTCATCAGCGACAGTGTCCTGCTGCTCGTCATTGCTGAAATTAATGACATCTGATATTCAGAAGCAATCCAAGTGTGAAAAATTACAACACTGAACACACTTTGGGTGCAAAGGTTCCCTGCAGGACAGTTATTAGGGGTATTAAAGATGGCATCATCGCCACAGCAGTGGAAGATCATGTACTCTTGACATTGGATGGATGTCTTATAATGCCAGGATGATTAGACTAATCTTTCGGTCTCTGTTTAAGCTGGTCTTAGCTGGTTGGTCTCGCAGTCTGACCTGGTGAAATGTGTCCAAAACAACCAGCAGCCTGGCTGAGGAGCTTTTTTGAGGAGCTTTTTTTTTTAAAAAAAAAGATCTTTTTCCCCTGCATGGCCATATCCCAGTGCATATTACATGTATTCTTATTGTTATAAATTCTTCAATGGTCTGTGGTTAACAAAAATCAATAAACATGTAATGTTTCTATCTGTCTATCTGTCGATTATTCTATCTAGCTGTCTGTCTGACGATTATTCTATCTAGCTGTCTGTCTGTCTGTTTGTCTGTCGATTATTCTGTCTAGCTGTCTGTCTGACGATTATTCTATCTAGCTGTCTGTCGATTAGTCTATTTAGCTGTCTGTCTGTCAATTATTCTATCCAGCTGTCTATCTGTCTGTATGTCGATTATTCTATCTAGCTGTCTGTCTGTCTGTCTGTCTGTCGATTATTTTATCTATCTGTCTGTCTGACAATTATTCTATCTAGCTGTCTGTCGATTATTCTATCTTGCTGTCTGTCTGTTGATTATTCTATCTAGCTGTCTGTCGATTATTCTATCTAGCTGTCTGTCTGCCTGTCTGTATATTGTCTGTCGATTATTCTATTTAGCTGTCTGTCTGCCTGTCTGTATATTGTCTGTCGATTATTCTATCTAGCTGTCTGTCTATTGTTCTATCTAGCTGTCTGTCTATCGTCTGTCAGTTATTCTATCTAGCTGTCTATCGATTAGTCTATCTAGCTGTCTGTCTGTCTGTCTGTCTATTATCTGTCGATTATTCTATCTAGCTGTCTGTCTATCGTCTGTCAGTTATTCTATCTAGCTGTCTATCGATTATTCTATCTAGCTGTCTGTCTGTCTGTCTGTCTATTATCTGTCGATTATTCTATCTAGCTGTCTGTCTATTGTTCTATCTAGCTGTCTGTCTATCGTCTGTCAGTTATTCTGTCTAGCTGTCAATCGATTAGTCTATCTAGCTGTCTGTCTGTCTGTCTGCCTGTCTGTCGATTATCTGGCGATTATTCTATCTAGCTGTTTGTCGGTTATTCTATCTAGCTGTCTGTCTATCGTCTGTCGATTATTCTATCTAGCTGTCTGTTAAAACTTTGGAACCTATATTTCTTTTTTCTCAAACATTGTTTTTATGTGACTTTTTGTCAAATTTGAATTGCAATTCTGCATCCTGTTTACTACTTCAGTTTAACTCTGGATGGCATACAACCTTGCTACAACCCAGCAACTTACCAGAACACCGTAGCAAATAACACACTAAAATCAAATCAGAACTTAGGAACAACATAATGTTGTAACGTAATGACAGCCACCCAAAACACCCTAGCATAATTTTGGGACGTGAGTTATACACAGACAAGCAACACTCATGTTATCTTCAGAAAAAGTTGTTGTTTTGTTGAAACAAAACAACAATTGTTGTTTTTTCCCCCCTTTCAGCTATTTTTGTCTGACTGATCCTATTTTCCTTTGCTGCCGTACCTGAACATCTCATCCTGAACCGTTTGCCATGTCATACTTTCCTCTTTCTCATTTCCCCTTCACTTGCTCACCATATATTCAATTAAAATGTCAATTTGAAGAAAAATTCCATCTCGACAGAATATGTCGCTTCAGGAATCTGTCTGCAGTTAGTGTGACGAGTGGACAAGAGCTCCATTCATCTTCCACAGCCTTCATTTCACAGCCGAGACCTGGTACAATCACGGTCTGCTCCACACAAACGCTTTCTTTTGCAGAACCTCTCACCTTTTCTGTTTCCCTGCAGGTCCAGGATTCACTCAACCCCAACAATCTGGAGTACTGGATGGAGGACATCTACACGCCAGGCTACGACTCGCTGCTTAAGCGCAAGGAGGCGGAGTTTCGCAGGGCAAAGGCGTGTAAAATTGGCGCACTGATCGCTGCGGCCGCCTGCACTGTGATACTGGTCATTGTAGTGCCCATTTGCACCATGAAGTCTTGAGGTTTTTATCTGTTTTTCTGTCAGATGGTGTTTGTATCACTGTATTCTTTACTGGCGTTGCACAGACGCTAGGACAAACAAGGGACTTCATTTGTGGAGGTCTGTAATATTATGTCTGATTTCAGCCACCGGCCTTAGACTTTCATGGAATGTCAATCGAAATATATCACAACAGAGAATTAAGGATTGCAATTTGACGTTTGTCTTTTTTATTTACAGTAGTTAATATTTATAACTTGACTAAATTATTTGTTATGCAGTAGATGGCCTTGCTTAAAGGTTCAGAGACCCTTGTTTTATAGAACAAAAAATAATGGACCGACATTACATAATGTTTTATGTATGTTTTTTTCTTGGTATTGCAATAGAAACTAAAGGGAAAGCTTTATGTTTAAGTGCATTCTATTTTTTACTTTACTATGATTATGAGAATTTTAACAAGAGTTATTTTTCAATAAATACACCGACAGAATGTTTTAGAGAATGAGTTAGATTTATCTGTGGTGGAAATTACTGGAATGTTTGGGCTTGTGCAATGCCTTTTTATAAGGAATATATATATACTGTATATTCAGATATCTCAAATATAATTCATGTGAGAATTCAATGAGAACATATTTGAATTGAATAGGTCACCCACAAATTTAAATTCGATCATTACATACCCACCATTATGTTGTACTCAAACGTGTGCCTCTCTGGGAATTTATTTTTATTAATATTTTAAAATTTTGAGCTCTTTTCCATTCAATGATCGTATTCTCAAAAAACACAATAAAAGTAGTCCATATGACGTGTGAATTATATTGTTAATCCAATATTTTCATGGAATAAGCACTAACAAGCTCAAATATGCATCTAGTCCAGACTACCCAGATTTCATGGTTGCTTCAAATTCTTTCAAATAGTGACAGAATTACATTTTTGAGGGGTTTTGATTGTATGTGAGAACAGTAAAATGACCCTATTAATGATCTTTATTCATAATGTTTGAATAGTGGCACGTGACTTTAATTTATTTGGATTTGTTCTGTATCATTGTGCCTATAAAGCACTTCAAAATCAACAATATCACATAGCTGCTTTCTATTTGACACAGTATATGTCATATCTTAACTAATCGTCCTATACTTGAATTGCCAAATCACTTTCAACTAGCTCAATTTTTTCTCTGAAAGACCAATGTTTGGACCTGACAACGAAAACTGTGAACTTCCCTTGATGATGTTCACTTTTGACACTTTGTACACTCGTAGGGGTGTTATTTCTGAGAAGTCAAGCTAGGACCATGAGTGGAAAACCGCCTACTAGTCAAAAACAATATTTCAGCTATTACTCTTAGGCGCTGTTCATAAACTAATGAGCTGCCTAGCTTGTCTACGTAAGCATCTAGTTGTCTCGCCTACATGAGCAGCTACTTTCTAAGGCAGCATCCTAATTAAAATAGAAACTTAGTGACTGATCTAGTGTATCTGTAAATGTCTGTGTAATCAGCTCACTAGGGTTTGGAACAAAGCCTGTGCAAAAACAGATATTGTTCCAACTGATATGTGCAGGTTTTTCTTTTATCACAAATCTGAGAATGTTATAGGGATAGAGTGCTGCAGGAATGAGTCCTACAACCTGAAACTGAGTTTGCAATTTTTTTCACTCCCCGTTCCATCGTCCTTAAGTCAATAGGTTTTTTAATGGGTTTTAAAGGCCTGGAATAAGATTTGTGGTGAACACAAGCTCAAGATATGTTAACATTTCATTCTATGACATAAATCGTATACCCCGTATGTTATACCCCACTTGTGCTTTTTAAAGCTTTTTTTTTGTGTCTTAAAAATGGTGGTTGATAGTAAGAGGAATGGGACTATAGAGGTTGTTGGGGTAATTAAATATCGTCACGCCAAACAGTGATGTAGGCATGATGTCTCATCTACTCACTAGTCCACTTTTACAGCCTCATTTATAATCACTCTCTTGCAAACTCTTCTAACTCAAACTTTCCAGTTTTTAAGATTGGAAGAGTTGTTGGAAGCTTAATGGTGGTAACGTTAAAGTCTTGCGACAGTAGTGTATTTTGATTATGGCCTACGTTAAGCTTTTTACTTCTGCTGATTGTTATTTAGACTTCAAAATTCTTAAAAGTTGTATTCATTTGTGAATATTATCTTGAACATGTGTAAGATGCAAACTTCCGGGTTGGCACAATTTAATGTGGAGAATGTATTTTGTTTTTCAATGTTGCTTTAATAAGCAGAACCAGAAAAAAACAATTTGTAGATGGACAGCACTGGAGAGTGCACAAGGGGTTGTAGGAGTGTATGGGAAACCTGGGATGCGTTTCCCAAAAGCATCGTTAGCCAACTATGGTCGCAAGTTGGTCGCAATTTCCATTGAACTCTATTGGTAACAACGGAACTTGCGACCATAGTTGACTAACGATGCTTTCGGGAAACGCACTCCTAGACGGGAAGGATAACTCTGGAGTTGGAAGGGGTGTGTCGTGATTTTGCCTTCTCACACACATTTCTGTTTCATATCGCATGGCAGACAGCCATCATTTCTACTAAAGAAATAAATGACAAAAATAGTAACGCACAGTAATTTGGATAAGTCACTTTAATCTGATTTCTGGGTTGGAAATAGTAATGCGTTAGATTAGCCTACTTGTTACTGAAAAAGAGTGTTCAGACAAGAGGAATGCGTTACAGGCATCAATTGTATATTTATGTACATATGTTTGTTTAGTTTAATTGGGTTGGGGTGCCTTGTAAAAAAAGAAAACTACAAAGTGGTGCCCTGCTTTCAAAAAGTTTGGGAACCACTGGTCTAGGGACGAGCATGTGAAGAATCAGTGGTCAGAGTTCATATTTGCAACGCCCGAACCTTGTGTTCTCATCATTTTAATGACGAATCATTTAAAATTCAAAAACCAAAATGAATTCATATTTGGATTCGCAAGCCGGTTGTTCCTGAAGGAGGGCTCAGTATCCATTGTATATGGATCAGGTTCGTCCTCCTCTGAATCACAATCTGTAAGTAATATCAATAATGTTTGCTGTTATGTTTTCTGTAGCATGCACAATATAGTTATATTTTGTTGTGTGTGTTGTGTACACTCCGCACAGCTTCTAAGCGGGGTAAAGTTAATTTTGTTTTTGATATTCACCAGACATTGATTGAAAAGTGGCAATTACCTCCCAATTACCTTAAATAATAAGTACTGTCCTTCAAAAGCCCCCACAATGTGAGTTTCGCCGGGAAAGCTTGCTCTTGACAGAGATGCAAGTAAGGGACCGTGTGGAAAGTGCATTTTTTCTGACACGTTTGTTCAAACACTATATACAATTTTCAACACTTGACAAGCTATAATCCTGGTTATGGGTGTTCCGTTGCAAACAGTCTCTGCCTATGGTTTACCAATAACAACTGACTGGGTCATTTGAATCGCCGCAGATTCGCGTCAGGTGTTTGGGAAAATGAATCGTCTAACGAATCATTTTGGAGTCGTTGAGCAAATCAGTTAAAAACAAATGCATATTACAAGACAAACAAAGTGTTTTTTATCCTTGCATGCATGTTAAACTTTTTTTGGGAACTCCTAAAACAAAAATAGGAACATTTGACAATGCACACAATAGGGCTTTTCACACTGCACTTAAACCCTGAGTTACCATCGCATGCTAAAAAAGCATTTCACACATTTCAGAAGCAGTGTTAGTGCGGTGTTTAACTCGGGATTACGGGGCTTTTGCTGTGCCGTATTGCGGTGCAAAACGGTGTACAGTGTAAATGAGGAAAATTCTGGAATGCTACGGCTAGATGCTTTGCAACAGACAGCCAATCAAATGCTTCATAATCATGTGTGATTATGAAGTTACAGAAACGCTGCATGTTGCTAAACAGTATATATATTTCAGTGTTTGAGCAGAGCATTTTTAAACATATGAACATATTAGAAGAATAATACAGAATAATAATACAGAAGAACAAAACAGAGGAATTACATTCTTACCTTTACAGTAAAAAAAAAAATCCATTTAATATATACCCGATATAGTATCGACGGCAATATATGAGGATTCACAATGCAAGGCATTTGTCCAATTCATGGCACTCACTTACACCGCAAATTTGAGAAATGATAACACAGGATTCAATTTACCCAGGGTTTAGAATGACACAGGGTTAACCATTTCAGGTGTGAAAAGCCCTAATAAGTGCTTTGTATCAAATGTTTAATTGTAAACACTGGTACACAGTAGTTAAAGACGATTAATATTAAAGGTTTAGTTCACCCAAAATTGAAAATTCTGTCAGTATTTACTCACCCTCATGTTGTTGCAACCCCGTAAGATCTTCGTTCATCTTCGGAACACAAATTAAGATTTTTAAGATATTAAGATCGATCCTGCATACTAGTCCATAGGCTTCTTGAGGGAATGACACTTGCTGGCATCGAAAAGTCATTAAAGACATCGTTAAA
>JAOTRC010000022.1:32656664-32670600 GCA_027497675.1 Cyprinella lutrensis
CCCGCACCCCCTCCATTAATGGGATAATAATCTTTTAAACAATTAACTACCTCTGTGGGCGGACACCATGTATCTCCTCCTGCCAGCACTCCTTGTTATTTTAAGGTTTGAATGAAGAATGATTGAGGGGTCAATCAGTAGATGGGATTTATGATGTGGGAGGTAGGAGGGTGGAGCTGTTGGCAGGAGAAGGAGTGAAGGGAGAAACCGCAGATTGGGTCACATGGCATCATTCATGCATGGGGCCTCCCTGGAGCGCAATCAATCCCTTTCATCTTCTCTAGCTTTGTTATCTCACCATTTTTGCTTTAGTAATAACCTTATGTCACCTCCAATGTAATAATGAATTAAGGGAAAATGGCGGGAAACACTTTTCCATGTCAAACTATATAATCTCTTTGAAAAATCTTTTTTTTTTTCAAGTTGTCACCTGTGTAAAGAGTAGTAGATGGGAAAATATGCATTGTGCTAATCAAAAGTGGACCAGGGGTCAACTATGGTCGCAAGTTGGTCGGAATTTCCATTGAACTCTATTGGTAACAACGGAACTTGCGACCATAGTTGGCTAACGATGCTTTCGGGAAACGCACCCCTGTTTGGTACCACTAGTGCCATAGAAACTACATACTTCACCTTTAAGAAAAATTTACTTTGCACATTACTAGAATGTTGTTCTAAATGTGAGAATTTACAACAACTACTTTAAATCTCACAATTCTTCTTAGGAGTTCTGCAACAGGATTGTTTTTGACAATGAATACATTTTGAAATGTACACATTCCTATCCCTATTACCACTGTACGCATTCATATCCCTATTATTTCTGTAGTTTTGAAATGTTATACTCAGAGATGTATATGGGTAATTCACAAAATAATGATGCTCCTGTCATTTATTTACTCACCTCATATAAATCAAAACCCATATGCTGATATTGCAATTCTGAAGTGATTTGACAGTATTGTGTAGGAAGAACTGAAAATCACCAAATCAAATTATCGGCATCAAAATCTCTTCATCCCTATCTGTCAGATCACATCTGACATTATGTTGAAGACTGACAAATGGGGTCTCACTTGGGAGCCTCTGAGTTTTAGCAAAATGGCCAATGGAATTAGCGAATGGAATGTGCATGCCAAGCCACTGCCCTGTATATATGGGTATATGTAACGCGTTCTCATCCCAGGGCGGCATATAGTGACGCTTTTGACATTTCGTCTAAATCGAACGCACACAGCACCCTTTAGGATCAATATAACACGCACCGAGCTTTGTTCGGTTATGAGTAGTTTAAGCTCTGGGGTAGGGTTAGGGTTAGACCACTAGGAGGCATCTTCTGGCTCATATATATCTGCATCTCATATTGACGCTAAAGGGTGCCATGTGCGTTGGATGTATACGAAATGTCAATAGCGTCGGTATATGCAACACATTCTCATCCTTTAGCGTCATATAGAAAACTATATGACAAAATGGCACTATGCAACGCACATGGCACCCGTTATCGTTAATGTAACATGCGCTGTGATGGTTAGGTTTTGGTGTGGGGTAGGGTAGTCTCATATTACGTGAAAGGATTTATGCCGCCTTGGGATCGCATGAATATTAACGATAAAGGGTACCATGTGTGTAGTATAGCACCGTTTTGTCATATAGCGTTCTATGTGACGCTAAAGGATGAGAATGGGCTGGTATATGACACCTTAGGATGAGACCTGGCTGGTATATGAGATGGCACACATTCTCTTATTCCGATTTTTGCTTCGGAGCCGAGTAGTTATTCTACTGAATGATTTCTCTTCCTGTCACCTCTACTACAAGGAAGCATTCTTCAGCGGTTTGCACTGATAAGTGTAGTGATTCCCTGTGGGCACATCAGCATAAAGAGCTGCATCGGAGAGTGCCAACTGTCCTCTGGAGAGGAGGATGAGGCTGAGCTTCCACCTTCGGGGTTGATTTCTCATGGATTTTTCAGATTCAGAGCTGCTTGCCCGGGTTGCCGCGGAAATTGGAATCGAGTGGAACCCTCCACCCTGTCCTGAGCATTCGCAGTTAGATGATTGGTTTCTGGGTGCAGTGCTCGGTTTACGGATGCGTTTGGCACCTGTGCTTTTCTTCATGGTAGTGCATGAGGAGGATCAGAAGTCAGGGAAGCACCTTTTACTTCCCAAATGCCGATTTGCAGCCCCCTCCACTCACACTACCCATGATGGTGGGTCCACCAAGGGGGTACATGAAGATTACCCAAGTGGAGCGTGCAATTGCGTTCCACGTCAAAGGCCTGTAAGACGACAACAACCCTGGCTGCTAAAGTATCATGACCCTGGTGTGAAGCCTTGGCGAACAGGCCCCTAGTCTGCTTGTCACCGAGGGTGTTGGCTTCGATGGCTTCTACACTTGCCCCGGCGCGGCCAGAAGCAATACCTCGTTGAGCTTCCCACAGGAAGGCGAGCCCCTCACAGCCCGTCACTCAGGCCACCAGGTAAGTGTCACACCACACTCACTGCCTCAACTTCGCGACACTACGTTTTCTGGTTGGGGCCCCAGCACTCCTCCTCACTGCCCCTCCTTGAGTTGTCCCTCTGGTGCTGCTTGCATGAAGCCTGGGAGCCTGGCTAGCGCCTCCCAGTCCGGCTGGCTCACTCAGACAATCAAACTCGGCTTCACGATTCAGTTCGCCAGGCGTCCCCCCAGGTTCAGCAGCATACAAGGTCCTTCCCTTTGTGGTGTCCCTGTCTCCCCACGTATATATAAAAGTTGTGGAGACTGTCCTTGCCCCACTAAGGGAAGTGGGTATTCGAATTCCAAACTGTCTCAACGATCGGCTCATTCTAGCTCACTTTCGAGATCTGTTGTGTGAACACCGAGACATCCGCAGTTGCAGTCACACCACTTGGATTGGTGCATTTCAGATCGCCGCAGCACTGGCTACACAGCCAAGTCCCAAGATGGGCATTGCACCGTGGCACACTCAATGGGACCATTACACCAATCTGTTCCAGTACCGGTGTGCCCTTTGACAGACACAAACCAGGCAGTTGAAGGCACAGACATGCTGGCACACAGCTGATCCTAGGATCTATGCAAATACTCAGACACTGTGCAAGTTCAGGGAGGATGAGGAGCAGGTCTTGATGGTTGTGCCTTTCTGGTCCATCAGGTCCTGGTCCCATTTTTTTGACCTGATGTCCTTCATGACAGCCCCTGGATTTACGTGGTCTAGACATTATCCCTCAAGCCAGAGCGCCCTCTTCGAGGCTACAAGCTTATGCTTTGAAGTGGAGTCTGTTCGCTGAGTGGTGCTCTTTCTCCACCAGGAATACCTCCGGAGATGCCTGAATGGCTTTCGGTATGTTGCCGCCATTGTGGCACATCTCGGCTTCTCAGTATAAACTTGAATGAGTGGATACATGCCGCCATCTCATATTCCTGCATGTATGGGGGAGTGGCTCAGTATGCAAATTACACCCGCCAATTCCATTGGCCATTTTTCTAAAACTCAGGGGTGATTTGGATCCCAAGAGAGACCCCATTTGTAAGTCTTCAACATAATATCTCCATAACATCAGTAACTAAGACGTTTTGTGTTGCAGGGAAAAATGCAGCATATGGGTTTGGAGCAGCATGATGGCGAGTAAATAATGACTTGAACTGTCACTTTTGGGTGAACTATTCCTTTAATTGACCTTATCAGTAATTAGGGCATTTGAATGTGACCTTTTCTTTAATTGGCTGAATGTCCGGTGACCTTGCCTTCAACACAGGAACTGTGTGTAGTAGCACGCTGTAGAACCCTGTAAATATTTTCAGGTTTAAAACATATTGTGTGAATCAAGTGTAACTGGAGTCATATTCTAATAAATCTCTTACTGTTCAGACTGTTGAATGTCAATCAATCTATTTATTTGTATGTTTTCTTATAACTTTTCATATTTATTCTGTATATTTCTATTCCTCTGGATATGCTATCTGAAACCAGACTATGACAGGTATCCAAATATTGAAAGTATAATGATGGTATTTACCCTGGAATATTGAGCCTACAGAAATCGAAATATTCGCTTCTCAAACACTCATTGGGATCAAACTTGCATTCGTAGGCTCTGCTGCAAAAACAGGTGATATTGGTTTATTATTCTATAAAACTTGTTGTTCAAAACTTCATTTGTATATGTAGTACGTTAGATAACATTAATTTGTAAGTCAAATCCATCCTTAGTAATTTTAATGTTTTTGGCAGAAAAAAGATGCATTACATATAACTGTAACCTAAAAGGATGAAAAGCAAAGTTGTTTCAGAAGTTACATTTGAAAGTTTATTAAAGTCAGGATGAAACTGAAGTTGCAATAGTCTTGTCTTTCCTACTGTGACATGTCCAAGTGAAACGGCTTCTCAAACAAGAAATAAGTAGAGTGGGGCTTGATTTTTTCCAGTGGAGTTGATTGGATGGTTGGGTTGTTGTGTTTTGCTATTAATGGATCTCACTTGAGTGACAGGTTGTCCTGACCACACGCCAGTAGCACCATCAGAGAATAAATATCACTGCAAGTGGGAAGGGAGGTTATTTTGATTAAAGATTATGAGGGCACATAAATAAAACTACTGATGTGCATTGATACATCTTTTAACTTTGCAATATTTCATTAAAAATAAGAATAGTCAAATTAGATGAATCATTCGCAAATAGAATGAGGACATAACCAAAAAGTAAAGTGGGACACATTGGATGTCATGTTAACTTTAAGTACAGTTTGAGTTGGACTACTGCAGCTGCTCTCAGGTTTTGTAACCGTGATACCCCATGCTGTATTCTGGCCTGCTGAGGGGGGCTTATGAGGAATTTGGCACAGGCTGGTGTGTGTGGCTGGCACTGACCTGGCACTGGGGACATTATCAAGAGCAGATCTTAACTAGAGTGCCAGAACCCACTGAGACTAGAAAACACTTTTCAGAGGGACTCTCTAATGAAGGATACATATGAAAGATATTTTACAGAATTTTAAGGACATTGATTGCCATGGTTTTTCTGAAAATACAAAGTACAGCCAGTTCTGTAAGTTCTCATTATTAGTTATGGGTGATACTTGACTTCAGCTTTCTAGATTTCAAGGCCAGTCACACAAATGTAAATAAAATACCTCGTCAAACACAAGGCATTATAAATGCAAAGGTGAATTGAATGTATCAAATCCTTCAGCAATCGCATAATGTATGGTTTCATTGGTGCTTTTATGTTGGCTTTATTGTGCTTGACAGCAGTCATCTTTTGATTTCATTATTTGGAAAAGAACAATAGGAACATTCTTCAAAAATGTATGATTTGTTCCACATGCAATAAAACATAAGGGGGCATTTGTATATGATGAGAGAATTTACATCTTTGGCTTCACATTCCTTCAGTCCTGGTTTCAAAGAAATTTGGTAAGGTAAGGAAAATCTTTAAAAAAAATAAAGGAAAAAAAATTGCAGATCAAAGTAACACAAGTATAAATTGATGTTTCAGCACTGGACAATCCAGCAGATTGGATGCCTGCGTTGTATTTTTTTCTGTCTGATAGGAGACGAGAACTGCACAGCTAAGCAGAGACTGTTTTCTCAAGCATAACAAAGCATCTTGTCAGAAACAGCAGCTGCAAAACGGAGACGCAAGCAATCTAGCAGACTGAATCTGTGTATCGAAGAAACTAATGCCACATGACAAACAGACGAAAAACAAGCACTTGCGCTTTGGTCCCTTGTTCAACATGATTCAGCTTTTATTCAGTGATATATCCCTGCTTTTGAATAAAATCCAACCTGTGAACAGCTCCTTTCTATAAACATTTCAGTATTTCCTGGATATAAAAAGACCAATTTAAGATCATAACACTAAAATGAGAGCATTAGTTACATGGTTTTAATTGGTCAACAGCTCACATGCAAATATGACAATAATAAACCAAATATATGATAAACAGGACTTAAGAATCTCTTAAAGGGATTCACCCAAAAATGAAAATTCTGTCAGTATTTACTCACCCTCATGTTGTTCCAACCCCGTAAGACCTTTGTTGTTTGATGAAGATATTTTTGATGAAATTTGAGAGCTGGATTACTCGTCCAAAGGCTTCTTGAGGGATTGAAACTTGCCGGCCTTGAAAAGTTATGAAAGACATTGTTAATATAGTCCGAGTGACTACAGTGGCTCAATCTGCGCAAACAAAAACATAAATAATGCCTTTATTTCAACTATTCATGTCCTTCTCTTTGGGCCTCGTCAGTTAACGTAGCGTGATTGCATAGAGCTACGTCAGGGTCACTATTGGCCAACGCTTGTCATGTGTGTGATGTGTGTGACGTAACAAGATCATACGCTGTTAAACTACGTAGTAACCTGAATCGAGGCCCAGAGAGAAGGAAATGAATAGTTGAAATGAAGTTATTATTTTATTTTTTTTATTTTTTTTGCACACAAAAAGTGTTCTCGTCGCTTGATAAACTTAAGATTGAGCCAATGTAGTCACTTGGACTATTTTAACGATGTCTTTAATAACTTTTCTTGGCCGGCAAGTTTCAATCCCTCAAGAAGCCTATAGACTAGTATGATTTCAGATTTCAGATTTCAGAAGATGAGCGGGGTTGGAACAACACGAGGGTGAGTAAATACCAGCAGAATTTTCATTTTTGGGTGAACTATCCCTTTAAGAATCTAACTAAATCTGAAATAACAAGGTCTCTTTAAACCTGACACATCCTGTTAGTTCACCCCAAAATCCAAAGTAGAAATGAAAGAAAATGCAATGCATCTTAAATAATGGCTTTGATGAAAAAATGTGTGAAAAACAAATATATTATATATATTTACACACACGTTTTGTGAGAATCAAGCCATTCTGACTCTGTAAAAGAGGGTTCAGTAGTTCGCAAGGTTATGACATCCTTCGCTGTTCTTTGTTTCCCCCTAAGCCGAACTTTATTCATATCAATATATACATTTACAATCCCTCTGAAGCGTATCTCTGGGACTGGCATATTACAGTATATAAATCCTTATCACTGCTGGACAGATTCATCACAAGCTAAAGCACTGACCGTGTCAGACACAGCCTGGCTCTCAAATTCATTACATCGTTGCTGTTGCAAGTGCTGCTAGTTCTTGCTGGAAAGGTCTTGACCAAGTTCAAAGTGACTCTACAGCTCTGACATGCCGTTCAATTATGAGCAAAAATGTTTCCAACTAAAGCAATTGTTCTTGTTTCCAGCAGTCCAATTATAATGGTTTATTTCTAAAAGGTTTGGAAAGGAACAAAATGGCATATTTAAGGCGTAGCGGGTTGGAGATTGTGATATGGATAGCGGGTGTAAGAAATGTAATGATACTGGTTCCAATTATATTAAAGATTCCTTTAGCCATTTTGACAAAGGATTACAAAGACTATACAATTTTATTCTTGTTTTGAATAACACAGAGATTAATAACGGCCTTCAAGTTTTTAACATCTACTCCAGTGTAATGTAAATGATTGTGGCGGGGTTTATGTAAATTATAGGGTTAGTGATGTCACTAAGCCGGGAGGAAGGTTGTGTAGTCCCTACCAGCCGTTTGTTGTAGTCTTTAAAAACGATTTCTTTAAAAGAAAATACCTCCCTTCGCTTTGAACTTTGAGCGTTGTAATTTTGCAGATGTTGTTTATGCTCAAACAGCAACATTATACACTAACTAAAGTTAGAAAAGTGAAATAATCAACCACCCCTTTGAGAAAAATAAATGGGGCCATGATTTGGGTTTTAAGAGACCGTTATTTCAGATTTAGTTAGATTAGATAATCAAACACAGCTGAACTAAACTAACTTATAATGATGTGTGACCATGGAGAGGGATAAGCCTACACGTGATAAAACAAACTAAAAGTCCAAAGTAACAGAACTGTGACACCATGCATATATCCCGCTTAATAATTACTGGTGAATGGTGATGTAGCCTATTTGATGTGATGGATGTTCTCAGGAAGACATTTGCAAATCGAAAATAATTTCCTTAGTGTTTTGTGTTGCAAAAGACAAGATGTTCCAGATTTCTGGATGACGTCATGCTGTTAAGTGTGGCTTCTGAGGAATGGAGTGAAAAACAAACAAAACAGGAAATGAGTAACTGCCGCAAAAGAAGAGAAATAAAATAAACATCACTTACAAAAATGGTTCATCTGTGATGGTTGCCTTTAACGCCTCAGTCATCTGAAAATGCAAGTACAGCAGCAAAAAGGCACAATGTTTGAATTAATGTTACTGAGCTTTTCCATTTAGAAAATAAGTAATCAGAAAAAATTAAGATATTTAAACTATCATACAGGGAGTCATGGGTGACTGTTGAACTTTATTTATTTTGATGTTTTTTTTTTGTCCTGTACAGGCTACATTGTATTATTGCAGAGATATTTTATTTGTATATTTTCAATTTTGATTTTAATTGTAGTGAAGTCATTTTAGTCATTTGTCTTTTTTATTTTTTTTTATTTATTTATCGTTCATTTGAATTTTTAATGAAGGTCAAAACGTATAGGTTTTAAAGTTCAAAACGTTCAGTCATGTCAATTATCATTACGTGCATATAAGCAGCAGACACCACATCATCTCATTGACATATTTTTCCGGCAGCCCTCCTTTTCCCATCCTTCTCCAGTAGAATTATTTCTATTAAAAGAATAATGAATTAATTCCTCCAAGTTCCGCCAAGTTAGTTTATTAACCTAAAAGGGCAAGTGGACTAGTGATTTGCTTATTTGAACTCCGTTAATCGCCAAGGCAACATTTCTCATTTTCATTTTTTTTTAAAGATTAATCTTTTTCATCCAATATTTGTCTTTTTTATGTTGTGATGGAGATGATGATGAGATGTCGTGGATCAGCAGCATAAATATTTATTAAATTAAACAAAATAATGATTTGTCCATGAAAACAAAACACACTACACAAAGAAATGAAGGAACTGAGGGCAATGCACAAGATAATGAAATGAATATGAAACAGGTGTGAGATAACCAATGAACCAATGAATAACCGTAACGATTGAAAACATCTCCAGCAACCATAACAAAAAAAATAATAAAATAATAATAATAATAATAATAATAAACAGGGGAAGTAATGAAGACAAATTAAAAGTCCTTGAAAATGAAACGGAAACAACAACAAAACGTGACAATTTTATTTCAATTACTGACATTTATTTTTAATAGTTCGATATTTAGTTTTAGGTAATGATAATAGCATGGACTGATATTATATTACAATATTTAATATTATACTTTAGTTTTAGATTTTGATGCCATCAGCCAATCAGCTTTGTCCTGATGTAGCTAATTTTCCTGTGATTAGTCACATGGGATTATGATTCAGGCTCACACTGAGCTAAAAATCCTTGTCCAAACTGAGGGCATATGAGCAAAAATGGCAGCATGCAGGTCCGACCACACACTGACAGTTTGATGCACATTTCACTCAAAAACGTCGAGCACTGGCTGAAATCACCAGTTCCAATCTGATTGCCAGCTGGGAACAAATGATAAAGTGAGCACTGAGGACGAACACATCTGCCAAATTTTGCAAGGTTAGTGCCATCAAGTCTTTTGAAAGAGTTTTGTTTGAAGCACTTAGCAGTAAGTAAACTACATTTACATTTTTTTGCTTTTATCCAAAGTGACTTGAATAGCATTTTGTCATAAGACGTACAATATTTGCTCCACACAATGTTGACTTTAAATTTAAATTAGCACACAAGCTGGAGCAGAAGTTTCGTGCAGAAAAGAAGAGTTTTTTTTGTATAATTTTACCTAGAATTAAAAAAAAACAATTTATAAACCGTTCATACACACACAAAAGGCCTAAATGCATGCCACTTTATAAATCACAGTTCATCTTAAATTCAAGCGCAATGTGAACATGGCCCTCATCATCATGGGCAAACATGTAGATACATAGCACAGTTTTGTAAGAAATCCATTACATTTGGGATAATATCTATTTGCATTTTATAAATGAGACTCTAGTGCTCCCATATGGCCATTCCACCCCTAATAACTGTAATTAGTAATGTGATTATTTATGATGTATGCAAAAATCTCTTATGTCATGTTTGTCTGATTAAGCCAAGGGCATTAAATCAAGGCATCAATGATACATGATTGCAATACAGCATAAGCACAGGGTTGTGCTGCTGACCCAAATACCATCATCCTTCTTATTGAGTGATGAGACACACGCAATCAAATAAAGAGGTCATTAGAAAGAGTAAAGTTACTTGATGTAGTAATTAAAAGAAGAGAAGAAAGAACATGAAACAATGAGGGCAAGAAAAAGAGTATCCTAAGTGCATAATAGGTAGCTTAAGCTCAAAATGAAGTTAATTTAGTGCCATAATCAGTAAACAGGCTCCCAAGTGTTTCTCTATAGCATTTATATGGTTGAGTTATTGTAGTCGTCCCATGGCATGAGCAGAAAACTCAGGCACCAAATCCTATACGTGCAAGCCAGTAAAGGCACATCTCTGTGTTGAGAGGTAGCTACAGCAAGGGTAGGGATACGAGTAAGTTACATTCCTCTACAATTAAAAACAAAAACAAATAAAAGTCCTCTTGTGCAGTGCATGATTATTGGCATTTTTAGCCCAAAAGTCATGCATGGTTGAAAACTGATTCTAATCTTGAGCATTATTTGTGAATGTGATGGATAGTGGGAAGTTTAGGACAGAGCCAATATTTGCACTATACTACTAGGCTAACTTAATGATCGTGTCAATTGTTGATTCAGATGCATTGCACAATCCATTCAATGAATAATAACACTGAAAATGTGGATGTGGCCCACAGGAATTCGTTCTATTATTGTTTTGCTGCTTTAGTAAATAAATTTGAAAAGTGTTTGGTGTGTATTTTCCCCATTTCAAAGATGATCAAACGCTGAAGGGTCTTTATGAGCTGTGATAGTGAAGAGAATTGAAGGGTTTTAATCCAATATTAGAGCTTGTACATGCTCTATGCAGTGTGAATGCATTGCGTCACCGCAGTGTTTAGTGTCTCAGTTGATTTTGTGTTGATTGTGGTTATACCTCGTTATTCTTTAATGAGTTATAATCTAATGTGGCCCTGTGGGTGAAAGATGACAGAGATATTAAAATAAAATAGCAAGCCAATATACTGTATCTCTGTAAGGAAATGTTTTCTCACACACACAGAGATGAGGGAAAACATATCAGTTTCCCCCAGTAATTGTGCCAAATAAGTCTCATATTAGCAGCTCACCCTTCAGTGAGGTTTCATGTACCGAGTCTTATTCCCCTATCCGTCCGTCCGTCCATCCATCCCCTAATTAATGTCATTAACAAAAGATCACCAGTCAAAATCCAAATCACTCTCTGTGCATATGCATGTTTTATAAATGGCAAAATTGAACTTCGAGTCTATATACAATAAAATCCATGCCAATGTTCAAATTTATAAATTTCGTATGGTGTTCCCAGGAGGGCTTTAATCCAGATACTGACCAGACTCAACATTTTATAGCTTTATTGGATGTGCAGGTGGTAGCTTTATGTTAATAGCTGCAGGTTTGGGCATTCCTTCATTGAATTCAGTACAAACTGTGAAACTACAGGCATCTCTAGTTAACTGCATGGAGAGCTTTGATGATTTTTGTGATTGCTTATTTCTACTCAAGTTTTCCCTTTACTTTTTAATTGAGTCAGCATTTCTAATTGATGGCAGAGGTCTACATTATGTACGGTACCAGCAGGAGCGCTTGAACACACTTGACCTCACAATCTCAGTGGAGATCGTCAGAGATAATTGTTGGAGGTCAGATCACTATAGACATAAAGCATAAACAACAGAGGAAGATGTTTTGGTTACTGCTGAGCAATAAAGCTTTTTTTTTTTTGGCAGTGTCTGTCACGTTGTACACGATAGAAGCGACATAGATTGCTAATGAACGAGTTAGTCAAGTCAAGAGTTAAAAATAATTATCAATTGTATTGCTAAACTATTCAATAAATTACCTATAGCCCATTGGCAATGTAACCTAAATTTGAGGTTGTGATAAAATGGAGTCAGATAAAAGTTGAATTGGCCACTCGGAAAATACAGTAACACGCCGTAAACCTTCATCTGCTTATCGGAAACTGTGGTTGGACAGATTGGGCAGCCCTTACAGTGCAACTGTAAATCGAGGCATTTCATGCATCTATTATATCCAAATGAATGAAAATTCTAATGTACAGTTTTTTATTTTTTTTTGGACCGTACATGAAAATGGCAAATATTCAAATGCTAATGTAATGTCTAAAATTGGATTGTATAGAGGGCAGGGTGGGGGATAAAATCACAATGCACCGCATGTTGCCAGTGGACATGAGACAGACTTGTCAATGTGTTTGTTTTGCTGTTGTTGTGATCATGTTGGATTGTTCAATACATGCAGTTCCACATTTAATACAGATATGAGAAAAAAATTCAGACTCTCTTGCGCTCTTAGCCACAAATTCCTCTGAGAAAACTGCAAGGGGACCAAGGTCAGAGAAGAAAAACAGCACGCTTGGTATAGACCATTTTGAAAGATGTAAACAACACTGGTCCAGAAGCACTTCCTGTTTCAGGGTTTTTAACGCTACATAAAAGCTGGGATAAAATATAACCAACAGAACATATAAAACGTAATCTTATAAAAGAATCCTCTAAGAAGAACTTATAAAACTTTGTTTAACTTAAAGTTAAACAAACATCTTTAAGATGTTTTATTTAAATGTGAAATTACAAACTGAAACTGGAAGTGTTTCTGGACCAGTGTTGTTTACATCTTGCGAAATGGTCTATTGTTTTTAGGAATTGCTCATACAGCAATCTAAACATTTGTATTAGTTACGGCCTTATTTGAGCTTTTCCAGTTCTGCTCAATATTTTATGTAATTTAATCCTGTGATGCCTAGCTGAATTTTCAGCAGCCATTACTCCTATCTTCAGTGATCTTTCAGAAATCAAAATCCTACTAACCCCAAATTTTTGGACAGCAAAATACATGATGGTTTGACCTGTGACTAGAGTCCAATTGATTTTTTTGGTTAAAACCATTTTTGTGAAATAAATATTTCAAAGAAATTTCACTTAGTGTGATATTTAATTGTCTATGTATGTAATGATATTCAAACATTTGTAAGTATTCAAGTGTTCAAATGGTCAGTTTTTATTCTGGTCATGACAGACAGACAGACCATCTTTTTCTAATATAATATTTTTCATAACCACAGCAGTGAAGCTCATTTCTGATGCATTAACTTCTCCCATGATACGCCTACACTGCCCATCCTGTCAGAATAATTCAGTTCAGTCAGTGTATCATGACATAATGTAATGTACACCAGTCACGACACAAATCAATAAACTTGTTTTTAATTAAAGTAATTAAAGATCATTTGTCCGAGTGGAAGAAAAATAAGGTCATCACAAATGCATTTGAAACAACATATGACAAATTAGTTATAGAAAATTAATATCTTTGTGATATTAATCATAGAACAAAGTTCTTCCAGTCTTTGTGATGTGGTAAGATATATATATTAAATCCTAGATCGATTCCATTCAGTTTGATTCTCTTCCATTAAACTCTTTTTTTTTTAAACATTGCTCTGATTATTTTTATCTCTTATATTATTCTGGTCTTTTCTATTATATTAGAATGTTCTCGCGTGTCTAGTAACTGTAAAGCCCCATTTTCCATCTAAAAAAATATCCAAATTACGCCATATGCTGTCATTGACAAATATGGAAGAATTTGTTCATGAAATCAAGGCTAGATTATTGTAATGCTCTACTGGGTGGTTGCCCTACACGCTTAATAGGGCTGCACGATGTATCACTTTAACATCGATATCGCGATGTGCGAATCCACGATAGTCACATCGCAAGGATG
>JAOTRC010000022.1:32683691-32695362 GCA_027497675.1 Cyprinella lutrensis
AATGATATAAATATATACATTTTCTAACCCCCATATCTTGAATTTTGATGTAGAAAATTTTAGGGGTTCCAAATACGTAGTGCTTTAGAACCTTTTAAGGTTCTAGAACCTTTTCTTCTAAGAGTGTACTGAATGGCACATCATCTTCAAATCAGCAGAGATGTGATCAAATCCCAGTTAGAGTTTCTTCGGCCCAACCATCCCGCTTTTCTCTTTACACACTACACAGACTAAAAGCAAAAGCATTTACCAAAAATTAAAGAAATGTCTGTTGCTTAACAGTATTTCTTTTTCTGACATACATTCCTGCTGTGTGCTAGCCCAAATCTAGCCCAACACTGTAAACAAAAAAAATATATATTTTCAAGATTTGTTATCACAACATTTTTTTCTTCCGTCAAATCAACTTAAATAATTTATTTAGTTGAGATAACTTATTATTTTGAGTTTCTGATGATTAAATCAATCACTGTGTTAACTCACTTTTTCCATTTCAATCAACTTAAAATTTTAAGGCAACCAGGTTACTTATTTTTTTAAGTTAGACCAACAGTATTTTTTTTTACAGTGAATGAGCAGAAGTGGTGAAATATATCAATATTATAAATATACGAATATAGGTAACTAAATGACTTCCACATACATGTAGCATATTATTTACTAGGTCCCAAACAAACATTTCACAATCATATCTTGACGTTTATCTACAGTATAGAGCCCGGCACAGGACATGCAAAAGAAGAAAAAAAGCTCATTGTGCCATTGAAATAGGATTTATTAGAAATTATTAATTTGTTCCCTTGCTTTGGGGAAAATGTAGACTGATGCAACTGTCAACCAGCCATAAACCATGCTGTTATTGCTTTAAATCTTAAAATTACACAATCTAATTTAAATAAAAAAAATAACGTCTCACGCTACATTTGTGAAGGATCCTGATAAAAATACAGTAGTTGTCTCTGATTTCAAATGGCTACAGATTTTTGTTGTTGTTTTAGACAATTTCTGCCTGTAATAGTGCAAAAAAACAACAAATTGAATTCCTTACACAAACAAATTTGCTTACACAAAGAAAATAAAACGGCAACTGGTACCGGAATCGACCTATTTACTTGTAAAAAAAACAAATCTGCAATCAGAATCAACCATGAAAAATCAAGATTGGTACATCCCTAGCAAATTGTGGCCAACAATTTTAAATTAAGGGAACTAAGGGATCAAATTAATAAAAAAGTGGCCATTAATGAGCAACAGGAATAAATTCTTAATTCTTAATTTCTTTACTTGAAAAATATGTAGTTTTTTTCCTCACACATCATGGTATGTGGATAAAAATATATTCGATTTCTAAAAACAATGGTCCCTCCCCACCACACATTCCTGCAGAAAAGTTTAGTTCAAACTCTACTAACCCAAATAATCAAGGCATCTAGGTGTGAAGTAGGAAGTAGGAACATGGCTATCTAGAGGTAGAAATAAGTAACGCTGCACTAAAGAAACCTCTTACAGATAGACCTTTAATGCTTGACAGATAGAAACATGTACACATCATTTAAGGGTAAGGAAAGAGTTGAATCAGTTTGGAAAAAAAGCAGTATTTTTAAAAGCACAACCAATCCAATTCGGTAAAAATTGAAACGTTCTAAGGTTGGGAAAAGCACAAAATGAGTCAGCTGAAGACAGAAATAGTTGTTTTTGTGTCCCAAACAGGATTTAGAGAGCAACAGAACAAAAGAAAGAGGAGATTAAAAGACAGACACTTTTAAAAGTGCATTTCAACACACCAAACAGGAGGATGTCAACTTCACAGGTGGCTCCTTAGAGCACTAAAACTTTGGAGTCTAGAGTAAAACCAAACATTGTAAATCCAGACAAGAGTCTTATATAAAAAGCACCCTGGAGCTTCCTCACTGGGCTATTTTCACCAGTTCGTTTTGCATCGTAAAGCGCTTAAGCTTTTACCAATTATCTGAGAAGATCAGAATAAAACTCAGGTGGAGGCTACAAGAGTAAGCCCTTGCTCTTGTTTAACAAAAAAAGTAAATTCATGGAGCAGTCCGCCAGCTGTTACAATCCAAGGAGTGTGTTAAATACAACTGTTGGACCTCTATGAAAAACAGCACTTCAAGAAAGCAACATATTTTCCCCCAACTGACGACAGCATCATGCGGCAGCGAGAGCCCCGGAGCAGGGTCATTGCAGTAACTCAATACTCATGGCATCAACATACAAATGAATCACAGCAGAGAGGAACACAGGAGGGCACAGAGACACACTCAAGTCAAAAATCTCAGACAGCGCCACAGGGAAACCCTGTGATTCACCACATCTGAAATACACGATCGAAACGGTGTAAGTACAGAGCATTGATGTGGTCAATACATAATCATAGGAAGAATCAAAAAGAGGGAAATATTTACCAGCATGTCTTTCCTCTCTCATCCTCTTTACTGAGGAGCATTGTGGGATGTGAAGAGAGCTTTTCAAAGACTTGCAGCTGACTTCCAACTGTCCTACACCATTCTGGCTGTAGACGATGGTGATAGGGGATATAATACAGAAGAAATAAACCGAACAAAATGGTTTATTTTACCATATTGGTTAGTAGATGTTATTAAAGCTGTTAATGTGTCCATTTCCGCAGATATTGACCATTTAATTGTACATTTCCCCTATTTTTACATCTAGATTATTGCTGCTGTGAATTAAAGTATAACATTAATAATTTAATGGCACTGTTAAACGTAATCTTTAGCAATCTTTTGCTGTACATTGGTTTTGAATCCTAAATTCACTTTTAGCATTTAAAAACAACTGACTTGGTGTTTTATTTTAATTTATTATGACAAAATAAATAAAATTCCTTTATTGGTTAAAATAATTATTCTCTTATCTTTATCAGTCAGACTTTTTATATTGGTGCAAAACCCATGGTTATAATTGTTCAATCAAAATGACTTAAAATAATAGGGATCATTTTTTTACCCTTTTTTTAGGCAATGCATTTACAGCATTTGTGCAAAAGCATGATAGGGTTTGCACGGTATAATTTAATTACAAAAGAAAGGACACGGACTGGTAAATGTTGTGTCAACGCTGTCATTCGCTAAGAAATGCATCACACAGTGTGATAAAGCATAGTTGATGTCGCAAGGTCTGCCTTGGCTTTCACCCAACAGTGATGTTATTCCCGTATTGCTTGTAATTTCATAGGAAAGTGAAGAAGTGACAGGAAATGACAGGTTGATGACTAGGGGGTGCAATCGGGAAAGGCTAGAGTCCAACTCAGGTCACATGCATATAAACACCACTACGCAACATGTTCCAGGTTAACTAAAACTGAAAATATGAACTAGACCGCATTACCATGTGATTATAATATGGTCACTAGTAATTAAATACTCACTTTATTAGCTATATAAAAATAAAATAAAAAGATGTTAACACCTGTTGTCTCTGAAACTAAAAAAAAGGATTGCCTGCAGAATTCTGTCAAAATAAAGATCGAGAGTTTAACTCAACTGAAGACATAAGTATAGTAATTTTACAAGTTTAAAGTAAAATAATTGCTTGACATTTTCTTCATTTCGATTCCATCCTCTGGGGATAGAGCACTCAGGTCATGTTTGTGCAAAGAAAGCACTGAATTAGTACGAAGAAAGTATGTCTTCAACCATGCTTGTGAATTTGTGTTTCTGTATTCTGTAGTGCTACCATACATTAACACTGAATCAGCCCACATGCAGACAGAATTCACACTGTCTCCTGTTCATGGTCGGCTCTGCATGTGTAGACTGTTATAAGGTCATTCCATGCCAGACTCAGTCCTGCCTTTGATATCTGCTGCCTATGTGAAGCACGTATCTTTCAATTGTCCAAAGTAAAGCAGCATGTACAGCCAATTGACGTCCTGTCAGTGGACAGAGGGTCATCATGACATTACAGCGAGGCCATCAAAAGCACATGCAGTCTATTTTGCTGAATTATCAATTTGACTCATGTGATATATGCTTGTTCTCTCTTTCTCTCTCTGAAGATACATAAAGAGAAGCATGAATTTTTACAGCTTCTATACAACTTATAACAATATATTTCATTATACGGTTATACTTTGCATTTACCAGTACTTGAGGTATTAAAATGTGATTTGTCCTTCAACTTGTACAGACCATTATAACACAGATGGTGTACAGAAATTGTTCATTGTAAGTGGCCTGTCCAACAAAACATAGCCAACACATATGGGTCATAAACAAAGAGACAAACACCATTAGGGTATAACACACGACACTAAAATTACGGTACCCGATTAAAGGATTTTTACTGTTGCATTTTTATATTGTTTGTATTACTTAGCTGGTCGACGCCTTTAAAGAAGGCGGGAAAAAAAAAATCACATGAGCCGTAAATGTCAAGTGATGTGATAAATAACTCTTCCATAAAAATACTAATTGGACGATGGCCCCAAAAAGAATGCAGTCATAAACCCACAATAACAAGGCACTTTATCCTAAAAAGTCACACTGTATTGAACACAAGCTAGCTGAAGCAATCATTAAACAAACCCCCCTATAATCTATCTCTCTCCTAAGCAGAAAGGCCAATGCATTTTAGCAAATTGGTTTGTTTTGACGGTTCATTTCAACTAACCAGCTTACAAATAAATATTCTTACAGAGGATCATTACTTTAAACTTAGTTATGTACATTAAAATGTTCCATTAGTTGCATTTATAGTAAACTATCTGATCCACTGCTTCCACCTTTGTAGGAGATACTTCTACATATCGCGAAGTCGATATTCCGATGCAAATTTAAAGCTACACTGTGTAACTCTTTTAGTTTATTCTTAGCTAAAAACACTTAGTTATGTGCTCATTAATGTACATTTACTTTGTTCAAGTACTAAAGTATTCTCGTGAGTGTATATGCCATTGAAAATCCATACGGGTAAGGGGTTCTAATGTCGGTCGCCATGTTGCCTCTCCATCTTAAAAGTACATTAGCCAAAGAGGGACATACCCGTTAATTCAAGCTTCGCCTTTTGCGTTTACGTTTGAGTTAACACTCATGGACGAGGTCGAACTGGAAGCCATGTTAATCTTGGACTACATTGGCCACCGTAGGAGTTGAAACGAAATCGGAATTGAGAGGAACAGAAACTAATATTCACTGGATGGTCATATACCTTTTCGCCACTAGATGAGGTAAAAATCACACAATGTAGCTTTAAACAAGTAGTAATCTATTTGTGTTAACGTTTTGAGAATATTAATAAAGACCCGCTAATAATGAACTGACATTCTATTAAAGGGATACTCCACCCAAAAATTCTGTCATCATTTACTCATCCTCAATTTGTTGTAAACCTGTATGAGTTTCTTTCTTCTGCTGAACAGTCAACAAGGAAGATATTTTGAAGAATGATTGGAACTTTGGCACCATTGACTTTCTGGTGCCAAACAACTTTTTGGTTCCAATCGTTCGTCAAAATATCTTCCTTTGTGTTCAGCAGAGGAAAGAAACTCATAAAAGATTGCAACAACTTGAGCGTGAGTAAATGATGACAGAATTTTTATTTTTGGGTGGAGTATCCCTTTAACATGATCAGACGAATGTTTGTTCATAACTTTGAGAGATCCTTGGCAGAACATTAGCTAAATGTCTGAGAACATTTCCTGTTAGCTGGGACTCTTCTTTGGGTTGAAGGCAACATAAAATCAAAGAAAAGGAGAAAAGCAGAAAGACAAGGAAAAAGGAGAAACCGTGTAGGTGATCTTGAGGATGCAATTAGGAAGTGAGATGACACCTGCTGTGTGTGACAACACAAAACACAGTTGTGTATATTTTTAGTTGAAGACATCAGTAGGTCTCTAAGTTCAACAAAATGGAAAAATCAAACGACAGGAAAAGAAGCTGGGAGGAAAAACGTCAGACTGGACGGCTCATTTATGCACAAAAAAGAGGTTGAATGCATTTGTCTCCTCATTAACTTTACAATACGAATCTGAAGTATTTGAATCTTTCAGGGTTTGTAATTTATGCAGACATGCAATGAACCCAAAGAGTATTTGGACACTTTTAGGGATGTTAACTTCACACTGGAAAGTGACTTGAGATGCATTTAATTACACATACAGTGCTGTCTTTTTGTTATCTAATTATATAATATTTTACGTTCCATATGTGACCCTCAGAATTAGGCCTGGGAAAATAGAAAATCCCCATTCACGAGAACGATATTTTAATATGATGATGTGTGTTTGTGCTCATGGTTGGGAGGGTAGCTGGAAAAATTAGTCCAGATTCGCTTCATTTGCCAGCCTGTCACTCAGCTTTTCACTTTTGCCTGATCGAATGTGGCATCTGTTGATTGTGACTGATGCTTGATGTCTGGGCTGTTAGTGCTGCTTCAGGATTACTTTGGACTGAACGCAAGGGAGAAAAATTAAGCTTAAAAATGAAAAGCTACACTGACCCACGCCTGCAAAAGTATCAGAGAAATATATGTGTGATACGTGTTCTCTAATGAAAATGGGTCTAGTGTGGAAAAATGGTTGAAAAGTGTGCGTATTATTTTTATTAGACTACAGGTTTATCTAGTATGTGAATAAGATGTGGAGTTGCCTTGTTGATTATCAATCTTGCCTTGTGTCATGGTGCTCCAAAATGCACAGATCATTGCAAAATTGCTCCTGGATTGTTGGGAGAATTTCCTGTTCCAGGAGATTGTGATGCCATTCTTTATTCAAGGAAGTGTTCTGGGGCAGAATTGTGAGCGTTGACTACCTTAGATGAAAAGCATCTCCACATGGTCTCAGGATGCTTCACTATACTGAACTCGTGGTGAAATTCATCTTTTCTTCTCCGGGCAATCGATTTTCCAGATGTGCCTAACTGTAGAAATTAGGTTTCATTGGAGAAAATAACTTTGCAACAGTTTTCTGTCATATCCTTTTGTCTGTCCTTGATGTTTTCCTTGAAGTGGCTTCTTTTCTGCCCTTCTTGACACCAGGCTGTTGCCCAAAAGTCTTGGTCTTTGCTCACATCCGCCAGCTGCCGATATTGAGCGAGCTATACGCTGGTGGTGACCCAATTCCATAGCCGACTCCTCAAGAGGAGACGGTACTGGTGTTCTTTCAGATCAGGTGCAATAATCTTTGTAGCAATTTCCTTGCATGTCAGGCCAAAACTTTTGGCCATGACTAAGGACATAGTGGCAATGATAATTTAAGCCAACGTGTTTCCAAGATACAGCCTAATTTAATTGGCGTCCTATCAAATGCTAAAGATGGCAAGATCGCTCCGGGTATTGCAAAAAACAAAACAAAACAAAAAAAAAACAAAGTAAGTTCAATGTCAATACATTTAATCATTGTTGTTGTATCAAATTCATTAATGTAACTGGTTTGACTTCAATTTTTGGCCACAATGGTCTCAAGATAATTTGAACCAAATCTGAGGGCAATATGAAAATGAATAAACATTAGGCAGAAGCCAAGGAACCAGGTAAAATAAATTTCAACTACCGCAGTCGGTTCAATAGTTATTAAAATGTACATGATATTTTAGCCCTAAAAGCATAATGCAGAATAAGTTCTTTTACAGAGCAATTTTATATTTAACTACCATTATTCGAACAAATTACAACTGATTGTGAAGGTGATCTTTAGACCAATAGAAAACACTCCGCCTTCACATGCAAGAACGCCCACTGAGATGACATGGTGTCTAGACACGTTCGGCCCCAGACAGTTATTCATGGTGCTTAGCCTTAGAAACACACACGCACACACAGAGAGAGAGAGAGAGTTTGTTAAAGCTTCTTTCCTCCTGCCCACATGGCACAGCAGAGATGCCACTCTGTGGCAAACAGACCTTGGCAGCACACTTTCTCTTCTCTCTCTGCTGTGCCTGCCATCCCTTATTTACACCCTGTTTGAGTGTGTATGTATGTGCTTGTGAAGAGGGGTATAGAAGGGTGATGATGAGATGTACAATATGTAGTAAACTATGAATATGCCATTGGCATCTATTGATGCAACAGGTTGGGGGTAAATGGATTTTTTTTTTTGTATTCAGCAAGAACGCATTGAACTGAAAAAGGGATTTTTATGTAAGACTTGATTTTCCTGGACAGAAGATCGCAAAGAAAGAGCATAGGACATTGTCTTGCCCAAACTTATCTCCTTGTTTATATATGCATCCCCTCTCCCTACTCCCTTTCTTTCCCTCTGATTCAAGTCACTAAAAGTTCACTGTCTATGTATCACATATGATCTGTTTTGTGAATCTATTGTTTTTCCTTTTTTAATGTTTGGTATCAATTTAAATGGCTTAATTTCTGTTCAGTCATTGGTATTGTGAGAAAGATTGAAAACTTAGTGGTGGTGTCACTAAGTGGGTGGTGTCTCTTGACTTCAAGATATCTGATAATTCTCGCCTCTTCTCCAAAACCAGGTGTTAGCCCCTGGGGTTCACAAATAGACCCCAAAACAGCTCTGAAAAAATATTTGTTTAAGCATTTTATTATGGTCTGGGTATATATTAGTATAAGTGGCAGAGCAGTCTTTTTGAACCTGTAACCAGAAAACCCCCATGCGGTGCTATGTCAGAGTCTTACACTTGGAACACACTCACACACCGCTGTGTGTCTCTGTCAGGTATACATTTTTTGATCTTAGAATCATCTTTGTGGAGTCTGGTGTTACCTCAAATCTCTAGATCAAACTGAAGGCACTAATGAATGGAGAATGGAGAATGGAGCATGGAGCACATCATTAAGGAGACCTTCTGATTTCTGTCCATCACTGACTTCGCAAGATGCAGTTCACGACTATTTAAAAATTACACCTTTTGTTATGAGTAAGCAGAGAGCGACCGCTTAAGGGTAAAATAGTTTGAACTGCATCCTCTGACTACACCAGAACTGGCTAGATTGTGATAGAGCGCACATTCGCGACGTCACGTCTCAAAGCAATACAGTCCCTTAATGAACGAATAACTGAAAGGATGGGATACCCAGAATTATCAAAGATCTAAATTATAATCAATATTTGTGATTTATTTTCTAATAAGCAACGTAATTGAAATTTGATTATTATTCGAAATTGCAGATTAAAGGCCATTGTATACTGAGTCCGAAATTTTCGTATGCGTTTTCATATTCGTGATTTAGTGGCTCTGAATAGTCAAACATTCAAACTCCAGTTTAACTGCTTGCTACGGATGCGAAAAACGAAGAAAATCGAACCCGATTTTTTTTTTTTTTTTTTTTTGATGGACGCAAGTTTCAGAGAGAGTGTGCTAGCGTGAATGACATAACGTGAGGTCATTTATTTTTTTAACGTGCGAAAATTTCGGACGCGAATTTAAGTCTTAAGGTCTTAAGCGTAGAACGAAAGCAATATTAAAACTAAATTCTAATAAATGAAGTGAACTTAACTAGAGCGCTAAAAAGACATACACGTTTTATACCTTCACCCACACCGTTGGATTTCGTCGTTGGGCCAATGGGTGGCCTTAACATTTATGTTACAAAAACTTTCTATTTATGATAGATAATTGATAATATGCCTTTTTTTAAATTGACCAACCCTAAACCTTTGCAAAGTGTGTGTATATATGTGTGTGTGTATATATATATATATATATATATATATATGTGTGTGTGTGTAAATGTAACTGGCTGTGTAGCCTACCATCTCCTGCAGATTAATTCAGCAGACTTAACAAACAAAACGGTCAATTAGCAATACTATATATATATATATAAATCTGCTACATCATGCTACTTCTCTATGGTTATGGCAACAATTTTCTTCAATGGAAATCGGAAAAATCTGGTGTGTTTTTGTCTTGCATATATTTTTGGGAGCTGTGTGTGTGTCTCGATAACTTTAATTACAGAGAGTGTGATTATGAATGATTGAAGTTTTTTCCCCTCTCAGTTCTGGGAAAATCACTCCTGTAATTAGTTTCGTGAGAAGGTCAAATCTCAGTGACTGAAGGGAAGCGGCATAAGCCAACATTTTGCACGCTCTTGTGCTTTTTCATGCAGATGGACAGCTGTGTTTAGACTTCTGATGGGTGAGGCTAAGCAAAGACTCAGCCAAAGATAGTGAAACTATATGCTACACCTTCATAGACAAGTCAAACACATTTGGTTTGATTTGTTTAGTTCAAAACAGAGTTCGACTACACCCATATGCCTCCACTGGTCTGTTTTTACATTATACGTTTGGGCCCAAAATGCTATGTATTTATATTTAATCATGGTTCACTACATTTTATATATAAAATGGATGGAGATAAAATGAATGATTTATCAATATAAGAATACAATGAAGTGTAAGTGCAGCACTGAGGTCAAAGTGATCCAAATAAAGCATGTTTCTTCCCACAAGCTGTCAGACCACTGAATGACCATCTGACAACCTACAACTGGACTGTCCACCATCTCGCCTCATTATATTCTCCTTCAGACCGATCTTTACATAGCAGATGCATTTACTGTCAAGGAATAGTGAAGCCAAAAAGTTAATTCCAAATCTGCAAAGACATTATTTTCCAGGCAAGCACAGCATTTAATTTATTTTGCTCTTTTTCAGTAGTTATTAGTGACCGTGTTAGTCAAGATCCAAATGAGAACAAAAAGCATTATTATATTATTTATTAATCATTCACGTCCTTCAAAACCTGTAAGATGTTATTTTTCCAGTGGATGTTTTTTCTGCTTATTTTCATATAAGTCATGTTTAGTTCTCACTGTCTTGTTGTACTTAAAACTGAAACGGTTTTCCCTTTTGTTTTTCGTGTACAGATGACAAAGTTGGGCATGATGTCACAGTTTTCACAACTTTGCATTTTTGTAGTTTACATGGAGATACTAACGATATCATATTCAAAAACTAACTTTGAATCCTGTCATCAGAACTTTACATTTTCAGACTCGTGTGTCAATCAATACAAAATGAGTTCTGAAACAACATAAAATGGCCACTTTTTTTTCTACCCCAAGAAGTCTACTATTTTCTTTATATATTCCCATTACCTCAGTGATAAAACCTATACATGCCCTGGAGCAACCTCATGCCCACATTTAATTAAGGGAAGGTGACCTATAGACACAAACAATTCTAAGCATGAGCAGCATAAAACAAATTTACATAGAAGGTCAGGAACAGCGCTCTCGATTAAAATGAATCCATTAAAACATCACTATTAAACTGCAGTTGAGCATAAATGACCTGATGCTAGCACAAGCTTGTTTGTAGAATCAATGAATGGATTCAGACAAGACAAGAGTGCTATGCTACTGTGACATAAATATTACCCTAACCCACAGACTTATGGGAACTGTTGGTAGTCCCGGACTCATCCGTTCACACGGTTACACTTATACCAGGTCCTAAAGCAAAACTTTGGAGAATAATTTCTGGTGCTCAATAATCACCAAATGGCCCCTCACAGTACATTTACATGACAAACGATGTATTAAAACGTAAAAGTTTTTCCTTTGCGTTATTTGCATATAGACAATAACGATGTCACCCTTCACACGGAAGACTGCGAAAATGATTAAAAATACCTACCCTATCTCACGACCAATTCGTACGAGTGATTCAAAAGTGGCTAATTCGTACTAATTCATACGACCTCACTCGTACGAA
>JAOTRC010000022.1:32767500-32780319 GCA_027497675.1 Cyprinella lutrensis
CCTCAAGAACCAATGAGGTTCATTCTCGTGTTACGCATCACATTTGAGCTTCCTCAAGAACCAATGAGGTTCATTCTCGTGCTACGCATCGCATTTGAGCTTCCTCAAGAACCAATGAGGTTCATTCTTGTGTTACGAATCACATTTGAGCTTCAGCAAGAACCAATGAGGATCATTCTCGTGTTACGCATCACATTTGAGCTTCAGCAAGAACCAATGAGATTCGTTCTTGTGTTACGCATCAAATTTGAGCTTCCTCAAGAACCAATGAGGTTCACTCTCGTGTTACGCATCACATTTGAGCTTCCTCAAGAACCAATGAGGTTCATTCTCGTGTTACGCATCACATTTGAGCTTCCTCAAGAACCAATGAGGTTCATTCTTGTGTTATGCAACACATTGAAGTTTCCTCAAGAACCAATGAGATTCATTCTTGTGTTATGCATCACGTTTGAGCTTCCTCAAGAACCAATGAGGTTCATTCTTGTGTTACGCATCATGTTTGAGCTTCCTCAAGAACCAATGAGGCTCATTCTTGTGTTATGCAGCACATTGAAGTTTCCTCAAGAACCAATGAGATTCATTCTCGTGTTACGCAACACGTTTGAGCTTCCTCAAGAACCAATGAGGTTCATTCTTGTGTTATGCAGCACATTGAAGTTTCCTCAAGAATCAATGAGATTCATTCTTGTATTACGCAGCATGTTTGAGCTTCCTCAAGATCCAATGAGGTTCATTCTTTGCGTGTTACGCAGCACGTTTTTGGCTGGTGAACTATCCCTTTAAGGCAAGTATGCAAATGAAAACACTACTAGTTATGAAATATGTCATACTGCAATTCATAATGAAACCCAGGTACTAGTATAAACTGTGCACATCTTCAGTCAGTTCTCTTTCAGGCCAACTACTGTCATAGCAGAGCAACAGTCTGAAGATAATACTAAACAAGTAGGTTAAAGTTAAATCGTCAACATATTACAGCTGCCTGAATAAAAAAACAAGTGTCAAGTTCTGGATGCAATGACCTAGATGCTTAGCCAACACATTTAAATGTGTTAATATTGAATTTACTCACATGCTCTCTTGCATTGCTGTGGTGATAATGTCTGTTTCTGGCCTTAGTTGAGTCTTCTACCCACACATTTTGGTGGTTAAAGGGTCTAAAAGCTGTCGCTGGCGATAAATTATTTTACAGACTGTTATCATTTAAGCTGTGATAGTGTATGAAATTTGCAGTATTTTGATAATTGCATGCTGTGATTAACGACTCAGCCATTGATGGTGTTAAGCTGTCGAAGCTGGGATGGGAGATAACGTGTGTGTTTGTGTGTTTGAGAGAGAGTGAAAGAGAGAGAGAGACTACAGTGCCACTCAGGCCTGACATGAAGAACAACTCAATTTACGAGTGGCTAGAGGGGAGGGGAAATACATTCTTGAACCTCTTGTGTATGAGCCTTTGTGTGTTGGGTTAGTTGCATGAAAAAATGGAAGCTTGCAGTTAATAATATTATGTATCATGGCAAGGGAATCGGAAGGAATTTAACAATTATTCTGACTCAGATTAAACTTTTATACTTTTCATTTAAATGCTCTCTCCTGTCTTCATCATCCTTCCTGCAAAGATTCTTCGCCTGAACCTATTCTCACTCCAGTCATGTTCATCAACCTGATCGTTTGGGACATCGAGCAGATTACCGAAGAGAACCATCGCCATCCCGCTCCACCGGGAGGTCCAGAGGGGCGCATCTCTGTACCTCGTCACCTTCGTGCGGCCCTTCTGGACTCCGCTCATACCTGTACCACTCCGGGCTCTGGACATCCAGGTAGCAGGCATACCCTCTCACTCCTCAGTAACCGCTACTGGTGGCCGTCCATTTCTCAGGACATCTCTAGGTATGTTGGAGTATGCTCAGTCTGTGTCGTTATCAACACCCCCAGAAGACTCCCGGAGGGAAGGCTTGTGCCACTTCCTATCTCACAATGATCATGGTCTCTCATTGGAGTTGATTTCTTGACTGACCTTCCCCGATCCAGCAATCACACTTGCATCTTCGTCGCTGTGGATCGCTTTTCAAAGGCCTGCAAGCTAATTCCATTGCCGAGGCTTCCAACTGCTTTTGAGGCTGCTGAAGCTCTCTTCAATCATGTGTTTCGGAACTTAGGCATCCCGAAGACATTGTGTCGGACAGAGGTTCACAATTCATCTCTAGAGTGTCGCAAGCGTTCTTTAGGCTCCTCAGGGTTACGCTCAACTTGTCTTTTCGATAACACCCTCAGAGTAACGGCCAGACTGACCGGAAGATCCAGGAGATTGGAAGGTAATGTATATGAGGACCTATTGCCACCAGTACTAGGACAGCTGGAACCAGTTCCTCCCCAGGGCTGAATACTCCCAGAATTCCCTTCGGCTGTCCACCACTGGGCTCACCCCCTTTCAATGTGTCCTGGGTTTTCAACCACCACTCTACCCAGCGCCTGCTGAGCCCTCTAAGCTTCCAGCTGTTGATTACTGGTTCCATCAAAGTGAGAGAGTATGGGACTCGGCTCAAGTGCATGTCCAGCAGGCAGTGCGGAGGCAGAAGGACCAAGCAGATTGTCCCGTTCGGAACCTCTTTAATACCAGCCTGGGCTGCTTTTCCCGAAAGCATCATTAGCCAACTATGGTCGCAAGTTCCGTTGTTACCAATAGAGTTCAATGGAAATTGCGGCCAACTTGCGACCATAGTTGGCTAACGATGCTTTCGGGAAACGCACCCCTGGACAGACGGTGAGGCTTTCGATCCGGCACATTCGCCTCCGCCTCCGCCTGCCTTACTGTAAGCGCAGTACTCGATACGTTGGTCCTTTCACTGTGCAGAGGGAGCTGAATGAACTCACCTACAGGCTAAACCTTCCTCCTCTATACCAGATTTCACCTTCTTTCCATGTGTCACAGTTGAAGCCCTTCACTGAACCTGTCACTTCTCCTCCCACAGAACCTGTTCCGACTGACGTACATCCTCCTCCGTTTCCCACTGAAGAGCAGCCCATCTACCAGGTCCGCATCATCGTGGACTCATGGCGACGAGGTCCGCGGCTAGAATACCTGGTCGACTGGGAGGACTATAGAGCTGGTAAGTTCCGCCCCTTCCGCTAACTCCGCTGGACCTCTTGGTTGAAAAATCGTCAATGCAAGTGAATGAGAGAAAAGAATTATTTTCTAATCCCGTTTGAATTTTGCAATGAATGTGAGCATATGTTGTCTGTGAATTGAATATACCATCTTAATACACGCCTGCATCATCTGCATGAATATACCATCTTAATACACTATAGTACTTGCTTGTTAATGTATTAATTAACATTTCAGGCCGGGGTAAACTAAATCAAACTTGCTCTAGAAAATGGACACATTTTGTTGCTCAAAAGAAGAGCAAGAGCCTTAACTGAATAACATCCAATTGCATTATGATGTAAAGACAGTAAACCAATTTTTAGCTTTGAAATATTCCATGAGATGACAGGAAATTAACATGTTTAGTATAAGAAAATTGTTTGACTTCCCATTGCACTTTCTAAACAAGTGATTGTTAACTGCAGGCTACTTTATTGCAGTTATGTCATCAACCAATTTGCATGCTTGGACTATTTTGTAAAAGATCATTTTGCAAAAAACAAACAAACAAATCGAGGGAGACCTCGAGGGAGCATATGTTAAATAGTTCACACTTCAATACCGCAATTTCAAACCAAAACTACTACTGAGGGAGCCAAACAGCCAATCCTCCTTCCAACAAAGCCCCTCCCCCTTTGGTGAGTACTGGCTTTATTTTTCCCACTTCAAGCACTAAATACAGTTCTGTTTGTTAGTGTGTTTGCATTTAGCCCCTGAGAACACTCCTATACCGCATACACTTCCCTCCACCCTCTCCTTTTCCTCTTTATTATGTTCAATCTTCTCTCAATTCCCACTTGTTTCTCCCTCACATTTTCTCCTCTTGCCACAGAATACTGCATCATCATGTGGTTTCAAACTCATTTATTTTTAATGTAGAGCACAATAGGAGAATTTTATTAGCACTTTTATGTTAAAGTTTTGGGTCCAGTAGTTGTTACAAGTCAAAAATTGATCCAAATTGAATTCAATACTTCAGCAAAAATCACACCATGAAAAACATCAACAACAAAAAGTAAAAGAGTGAACCTTGCACATTAATAAATCTCACACATTACAAGAAAATGAGAACATATGCTTTATAAAACTGTATTTAACAAAAGTTTTTAAACGTTTGTTTTTCACAAAACAGTCCATTAAATAGGCTACTTTTATTAAAAAAGTTAAAAAATAAATATGATTAATGTGTGCTTTCGTGAAGCTTAAACAGTAGAGCTTTGCACTAGCAATGCCAAGATCAAGGGTTCGATTCCCAGCAAATTTTGGGTATCTTTAGAATTTGTGGATCAACATCACAACATACAGAAATAACATTACAGTCGCAATAAAAATTTTGTTTGCACATTCCACAAAACCTCAGTGTATTGAAAAATTGCAGGCATGACACCTATAAGAAATAGCCACACAATTTTCCGACAACTCAAAAACATGCTACGGGTCAAATTGACCCGAAAGGCTGGAACACAGTGGGTTGGAACAACATTCCATATTCCTCCTTCCTCCAACCGTGTCGATGTGAACATGCTCATGATGCATTGACACGGTCAACATAAGATGACACAACCAAACACTCGTCTTCTAACAATTCACAGCTTCCGATCATTTGATTTCACATGCTTCTCTGGATCAAATAAATGGAGGCAACTGAGTTGATGTGATGCGTTTTAGCAGAGTGAGTGGGGAATCCAGCCAAAAGGCCTTAAATCAATTCCACCACAATCCCAATGGCAATAAGCCCACACGAGTTCACTTTTTCTCACTTTCCTGCTTTTCATCAGGATAAGCGAGCCTACTGTTACTATTCTTCTGACACAGAAAAGCCTACAAATCACACAAATGGCTTCGTATTAGTGTCTGGTGTAGATGTTTAATATAACATCATTTCTGAGTGAATTCCCAGGTAGACAAAGGGATTTGTATACTGATTTGTTAACTTGTAAGTCACTGATTCAAGTCATTTAAAGGAGAACTCCGGCGCAAAATGAACCTTTGGTCTAATAAAACTTTGGTACCTAGTCGACCGTTCTCTGAGATTCGTTTTCATGATTATCAAATGTAAAGAGTTTAATCTCTAAAAACTGTTTAGTGTATAACACTGGTATATGGGGACATAATAAGTAAAAAGAAATCGCTAGTTAATACCACTAACAAGGCTCAAAATAGCCCCACACTAACACAGTAACAAAATGAGGGTCCCTGCATGCAAAACGAAGCATTGAGAACTTTGTCAGTGTACAGACCATTTAATAAGAATATATCAGACGTTTAATAAGAAGATATTTAATAAGAAGCAAATCAGCATATTATAATGATTTCTGAAGGATCATGTGACAGTTAAGGTGGCAGTTCAACATTTTTTAGAAATCTTTTGCAACATTATAAATCTCTTTACTGTAACTTTTGATCAATTTAATGCATCCTTTTGGAAAAAAAGTTAATTTCTTTATAAAAAAAACATACTGATCCCAAACTTTTAAAAGGTAGTATATGTTTAAAAAGATACTGAGATGTAGATATCATTTATTAGAATAGCTGCAAGCTATTTTTCACAGGAAATGTCACAATGTAGTGCCTGAGGGCTGCTTTAAAGTAATGTGCTGTTACAACGTTTGGCTGATTCAATCAATCCACAAGAGAATCGCACTGCTCCTCTGGGCCAGCAGGGATTTTTAATATTGACCGGGACAACATGAATATTCCTAACCTTCAAAAAAGAGACGGAGACTTTACCCTCTAAAAATGATTAGCTTTTATGACAGAAATATTTTTATGCAAGTACACAGACACAATCTCCCATTATACACCTTATTTTGCATAATGTGTATTTGTTTGTGTCTGCACAGGTTTTTAAGAGGTTATTGTTTATTTGAAACAAATTGGAGGCTAGCTTACATTTCAAGTAAAGCACACACACATTTCATTTTGTTTTAATTTAAGCTTTAGTTTTTTAATTCTTCTGTGATTGTCATTTTTATCATTATTTTTGAAATACCTTTATTCAGCATGTTGTGTTTTCATGTTTTATGGGGACTCTCTGTAGACATAATGATTTTTATACTGTACAAACTGTATATTCTTTCTCCCCACACTAACCCTAGCCCCAAATATATCCATCACAGACAATTTTCAGCATTTTTATATTTTCAAAAATATCACTTGGTATGATTTATTAGCTGGTTTCCCCATGGGGACCAAAAAATGTTCCCAAAAGGACAAAGATTTCAGATATAGGTGTGTTTCCAAGAGAGCATTGATCAATGTCACATTTGTTTCCACGTAGTGTTTATTCCAGATTAATCATATGCCAATAATGATGTGGTTAATCATGTCTAAATAGCAGATGGAGTCTGATGCACATCTTCCCATTGGCAGTCTAACAGTTTCATTCATTATTAAAGCTGCAGTAGGTTTTACTGCATCCACCAAACAGAAAATACCCTTTTTAGCTGCAATAATAGGTAAAAAAAAAAAAAAAAAAAAAAACGTGCTACCTTATTCATTATCAATTGCATTGTTAGGAAATGGAGGTTGTAACTGCCTCCATTTCCAATCATTGCAGGAATGTCAAAACAGAGGAGAAATTGGTTATGCTATTCAACTTAATGAAAGCACACATTGTATGGTTTCAAGAGTGTGCTTGCATGTGTAAAGGCAAAAATACACGATTAGTGCAATGACAAGCTAAAGAAAAGCTTTGCCAAAAAGGGATAATGCAAGCAACACAAAACACTAATATTTCAATATATTACTGATGTTGTCTAGTGACATTTTGTTTTAGAGGCTCTTAAAAGCATGCAATGGACATTTAATTTGTACCTGCCATTGAGATGAATAATAATGCTAACATTTCTTTCCAGATATTATAGACTTTAAGGTCATAAATAAACACTTTCTGTCTATTCTAGTGAAAAGAAAATACACCAAAATATATTTAAAATATATTATTTCACATAACATTAACATATTTACTGACATAATGCTTGATTTATCTTACTGATAAAAAATATTATTATTAAACTTATTAAAATTATTATTAAACTAAAGTTTTGATGTCACTACTATATGATAATAGTAATATATGATCTCTGCATAATATCGGTCTTAAAATTCAAGATATTTAAAGTGTACCTAAAGTATGACAAAAGAAAATTAGTAGTTCAAATTTCGCAGACTTTAAGTATACAATTTAGTAGTACAATTGCAGATTATTTATATTACATAATATGTAAATGAATTTGTAGTATACTTAGCATAAAATAAATGTATTTCAAATACATTCTGATATATTTATTTTTCACTAGGGTCCTGCTCTTATTCTTCCATTCAGTCACTTATACATTCCCCCTCTCTCTCTCTCCTACCTTTTCATTCAGATCTCTCTGAGAGGATAGTTCATATCTTGGTGCCCAGAAAATATTCCGCGAATTAATTCCCTGAATGACCTCCATTCACCCCAATAAACCTCAGGTCCAAACTGGAGAGTTTAAAGCGCAATTTCCATTTTATCATCATTGCTAAAGTCTGCTGACTATAAGGGTCTGTACTTCCACAGGTTTATAAGACCAACGGTTTTATTTTGAGGAAGGAGAACCTTAGAGTTGATTTAAAATTTCCAATGAGATTATTTGGAAAAAAAAACATCAAAGTGTGAGTTCAAAAGAAGGGAACAACAATTTGATCTAGAGAGGGAAGAGTGAAGGTAAAAATTATTAAGCTATGGTTTAATCAATTATATTCGTCATGATTCCAGGCACAAATCGATGAAGTGTGTTTGCCAGTATAATCTTTCATGTTTAATAGTCTGGCACCAACACACGTTCTCTATGAGGAACATTCTTGTCAATATGCTCTCTGAAAACTGTAAGAAAAGGCTGCTTTGGTGTGGTTATTTCATGCAATATAATTGAGTAAATATTTCAATATAGGAGCTGTTAGAGGAATTTCGCCTCAGTGTGCTTTTTCTTTGGCCATTAAGTCTTGTAAAGATTATGACATTGATTATTTGTATTATTCTTCATTATGTTGTCACTCGTATTCAATTCAAAGTCAAGAGCGTTTCGATTTCCATAATATTATCTATTTTCTCATACAGAATAATAAAGAACTGTATATTTTTTTTCTAATTTGATTGTGAAATGTGTCTTTTTTTGACAGGTGGTTGGAGAGGAGGAATGTTGTTTCAGAGAGAAAAACATGAGAATGAAGCTCATTGGTTCTCACTGAATTTTAAACATGCTGCGTAACACGAGAATAAACCTCATTGGTTCTTGAGGAAGCTCAAACATGCCGGTAAACAAGAATGAACCTCATTGGTTCTTAAGGAAGCTCAAACATCCTGTGTTTGAAAATGACAAGAACATACAAAACAATTACTAAAACTAACTTAAACTAGAATGAAAATGGGAAATGTACAAATAAAAGCTTTTTTAAAAAATGTAAAAAATTATTTAAAATATTCATAAAAATATAATATTCAATCTCAATGATAACAGTTTCATGATGATTTTAGAGTATCTTAACAATCCAATCTAGTTAATTTCAATTTTGAAGATGATCATATAGCTGCTTTTAGAAATGTATTAATATGTTCTGAAGTGTTATGTCTTTAGTGTGTGTTTGTGTATTCGTACAAGAAATGCAATTTTCGTTTGGATGATAACTTCTAAAAACGTTCTCAGTATAATGTTCCAAGATGTTTTTTTGTTTTCTCAGCACATTTTCAGCATGCTCATGTCACTCATGTATTTCTGTGCTATATTATGACAGCACACCGTGAAAATGTTGAGAGTCGCCTGAGAGAATCAGTCATAAATGATTACAGTGATTCGGATTCTGCTTGATCATGCATGACTGACTGATATGAATCAATACCTTCGTTACAGTGCTATTAAAATATTTAAATTGAGAAAGATGATCATAATTTAGAGATTAATACAGTAAGTCATGCGCTCTGATTGACAATTTGATTGACTTATCGCCAGAATAATGTGTTTAAAGCAGAAGAAGTCTTTGAGAGATGATATAATCAATGCTCAAGATAATTTAAAGATTCATTTTTCAAATCAGTCATGCAATTTCCGTTTCAAAACCAGTGTTACAATTGTCCTCAAAATCGCAGCCATCAGCAGCTCCCAGCAACAGTTAGCATGTATTCTTATTAAGTATTAACAAAAGAAAAAATAAACAGTACAGAAGTTTAAATTCAAAGGCATCAACCCTTTAGACAGGTGAAAAAACAACAACACATGTATACCTAAATACCACTTTAAATTTCTCACAGACTAATAGTCACAGTTCATTGTCTCAGAGAGAAAGATATTATAATGAATTGTGAAATTTAAACAGTTTAAATGTCTATGCTTTTTATGGCGATTGCATGAAAGATTGAACGATTCACAGGCAAAAGCATCACATCCTCATCTTAAAGATTGCAAAAACTTTCTGCATTCCCTTGACCATGAAAGACAACTCCGTTATTGAAACAAGATGAAGTCATCAATCCTCAACATCATTCTCCAGCTTTAAACAGGTAAAAATGCTCAAAGCACCTCTCATTCAATGAAACATGCAACAATTATTTGGTTCTCTTGAAACAAGACAAGAGACACTGTGACCAGACTCTTCTTTCTGGCTTTCCAAGGTGGATGCGAGGGATTGGGAGCAGCAGGGAGACATGACAGAAGGAGAGAAAGGATATGGTCTTACCTGAACTCACATCCCGTGGAGCAGAAAGTGTGGATGAAGTGTTTCTTGATGCATGCTGCAGAGCGTCTGACACTGAGCCTGTGGATCCTGCTGCACTCAGAGCTCACTCGTACTGCATTGCTTCTTAAAAGAGAGAGGAGAGAGAGAGAGAGAGTGTGTGTGTGTGTATGTGTGTAAGAGCACGAGTATTTGGAAATGGAAGTGAGGGACTCCCACTCCACATACTGTACACTCAGACAACATTTTTTGTCTGTGACCAATGTTTGAGCATAACTATCTGACTGTCTTGACAATTGTCTATCCATTATTTTATCTGTCTATACATCCATCTCTATGTACGTCAATGTATGTACGTATCATCTATCTATCTTGAATATTTATCTGTCTGTATGTCTGTCTGTCTTTCTACAGTATTTATCCATCTGTCTGTCTGTCTGTCTGTCTACAGTATTTATCCATCTGTCTGTCTGTCTACAGCATTTAGTTGTCTGTCTGTCTACAGTATTTATCCATCTCTCTGACTGTCTGTCTACAGCATTCATCCAGCTGTCTGTCTGTCTGTCTACATCATTTATCCATCTGTCTGTCTGTTTGTCTACAGAATTTATCCATCTTTCTGTATGTCTGTCTACAGCATTTATCCATGTGTCTGTCTGTCTGTCAACAGCATTTATCCAGCTGTCGGAATGTCTGTCTGTCTGTCTGTCTGTCTGTCTGTCTGACTGTCTGTCTGTCTGACTGACTGCCTTTCTACAACCTTTATCCAGCTGTCTGTCTGACTGTCTGTCTGTTTGTCTACAGCATTTATCCATCTGTCTGTCTGACTGTCTACAGCCTTTATTCAGCTGTCTGACTGTCTATCTGACTATCTGTCTCTCTGCCTACAGCATTTATCCAGCTGTCTGTCTGTCTGTCTACAGCATTTATCCATCTGTCTGACTGTCTACAGTATTTATCTAGCTGTCTGTCTTTCTGTCTGACTGAATATCTGTCTACAGCATTTATCCATCTGTCTGACTGACTGTCTTTCTACAGCCTTTATCCAGCTGTCTGACTGTCTGTCTGTCTGCAGCATTTATCCAGCTGTCTGTCTGTCTGTCTGTATGACTGAATGTCTGTCTGTCTGTCTGTCTGTCTGTCTGCAGCATTTATCCTTCTGTCTGACTGTCTACAGTATTTATCTAGCTGTCTGTCTGTCTGTCTACAGTATACATTCATCTGTCTGTCGACTTTGCATCATCAGATGATTTTTCCAGACAAAAAATACATAAATCTTTCGTCTCAGGAGGATATGAGAGCGGAAAGCACAATAATTTGAAAATACTGCGTTTTCCACTAATACAAAGCTTAATGCTAAATCCTGAAGTATCCCTTTAAGATATATTGAAGTGACATTCTCTAAAAAAGCCTGCCTTACCATGCCTGATGTTAGAGTTTTTATTAGGTCTAAGTTTTATGATTGACAAAGTGTGTTTGCAGGTTGGAAACTTGTGTGCTATAGTGTTATGAAAGAATGGCTTGATTTGAGACGTACGAAGTGTTTTGGTAGTTTTAGTGCATTTTGAATGTTGAAAATTGGTGAGTAGAACTGTTTGAAGAGTTTTGGGGGAAAATACCCAAGTATTGAGAAATGGGTCCAAGCGATCGTGAAAAAAAAAGAAAAGAAAACCTGTAATATTAATCGGATAGCGATATTTGAAGAAAATTAACTAAATGTTTACACGGACTTTACACGGAAACATTGTTTACACGGAAACATTTATACATTATCACTAAAAATCAGTTTGTCTTACTAAGCCCACTGAACATGAGATTATGAGCGGTCATATGTATCAGCGAGAGGCCTGTGATGCTAATGGAAGCAGACAAGCAGCAGAGGCACTCTCACCATCCTCCTGCATTCTGGCTGTTTCCGTCAGCAGTTAGTGCTGTCGGTACAGGTGCGCCTGTCCCATAAACATGCCTAACAAGGACAAACAAGAGAGCTTTGAGCAAGTGAAGTTGGTGCAGTGTAGAAGACCATATAAATGCACTTTGTCATTCGCTGGATGTCTCAATCTCATGATGAACAGTGTAAACAGAAACTTGCACTTAGTCAATATCTCTATGGAAACTTGCACTTTGTCAATATCTTTATTTCAGCATTCAGAGCTCAATTTGCTACCTGACATTATCCAAAATTGCTAATGTGCTTCAGGGACTTTTCAACATTGGTGTTTTCATATATTCCAAACTGATGCAAAAATGAAATCTAAAAATGAACTCCCCTTAATCGGTGCTCCAGTCCACATTCAGTCAATAATTGTTAATGTTCATTCAGTACTATTTCTCTTAAGGGATTTTAGACAGAGACATCTAATACAATATATATAGAACATATATTAGATATATATAAAAATATACGAAATAATAAATACTGTTCTTTTGAACTTTATTGGGATCAAAAAAGAAAAGTATGGAATTCCTTTTTGAAAGCTGTTCTTTGATTACTAAAATATAATCTCAAGATTAAAATGCATATAAAATTATGTCCATTCTTATATTTTGCAGAGGGGCTGGTGAAATGAAGATATTGATGGCTGATTTAACAACAGGGAATTTCTCTAAGTTTACAGGGCTCAAAGTTTGCACTGACTGCTGAATATAAAAGTTCAATGAACACCCCTCGTTTAGTTTTGCTTTTCAGTTTGATCTGCCAGCCCTGTCAGTTGTGAAAGCGTTAAAGCGCAGGCTAGTTTTTCTTTGCCCGGAAAGCATGTTTAATAAAGAAGAGGTCAGCAAAACTTCTTATGAAGGTGTCTGCAGTGCAAGAGCTTATTAAACCAGGTCAGAGCAGCACTGCAGAGAAACCAGAGGAGGAAATCTAGCACAACACTGCTCTAGAACACTATCTATCTATCTATCTATCTATCTATCTATCTATCTATCTATCTATCTATCTATCTATCTATCTATCTATC
>JAOTRC010000022.1:32780612-32791077 GCA_027497675.1 Cyprinella lutrensis
CATCCATCCATCCATCCATCCATCCATCCATCCATCCATCCATCCATCCATCCATCCATCCATCCATCCATCTATCGCTGTTGAGAGAGACGGCTCTGGAGTGTTATTGTCGTGTTCCAATAGTTTATTGTGGGCAGCCAGTTTCAGTTTCAAAAGTCTCCGTTTGGAAAAGTTCCGTTTCAAAAGTCTTCAAACTTTTCTTTTACATAAAATGAGAATCTCCAGAAAATCCAGACTGTATAATGAATCTAAAATAGTCAAACATTGTGTCAAATCATAGTGTGTGTGTGCATTTTCTTGAATTGCATTTTCTTTCCGACCTCCTATAGCGTTGATCACTCATTGTTTGACCCTCACTTCATCTTGTGGGAAATAGTTTTTTGCTCCATCATAAATCATCAAAATAGTTACTGGAGTGGAACACTGGAAGATTAATGTTTTCACTTTGTTTGTGTTCCATCATCTTTATATAAAAAGGGCACCATCACTTCTGTGAGTAAGAAATGTGCAAAATAAGATGGAGTCGACTGAGAGATGTTTCAGTCCAAAACAATGAGCGTTACTGTACCTCACATCTGTTCTGATAGGAACCTGTGTTTTAAAGACACTAACTTTGAACCTATTCAGATTAACTTGACAATGTATTTGACAATGTGTGATGATAAATGATTTTGGAGCAGTGCGAGGGGTCACTGTACGACAGAATTTTAAAGCCAGGGGATTCCTTGGGAACTTGACCTCAATAGGAATCTATTCAAGGAATTCATCATCAGATTGTCTCTAGGCACATGATTAATCAGGTAAATCCCCATGGAAATAATACTAAAATTATATTACACTCTTGATGTTCTGATCCCTGTCGCGATTTAGCTCAATTGCAAAAACTAGATCGTGTGACAAAACTAAACAGATTTACCGTTTAAAAAAATGCTTTTACACTAAAAGTGGTAGGCTACTTGAGGACCACTTAGCGAAACCATTCACTCATACCTATTGTTTAGACCAAGTCTGCAAAACTGAATGTACATAATCTGCTTTACACTCAGTTTGAAATTTTGTGAAACAAACTCTAAACACAGTTCTAAATACATAATTCAAAACGAACAGCTCTTGTGTTTCATTTGGAAATCACTGCAATTTAAATGCCACACTCATTTACGATTACCTACACCCAGCAATCATGTGCGAAAACATTTGTAGCCTACCTATTTGTTCACTTAAAAAAAAATCAAAACTCAATTGCATTTCTGTTTATATTGTAAATATAGCCTACATAATTTAATCACTTAGAACTCAAAACTCAAATGTACCTCAGCTCTAACAAGTGTCATTATACACATCAAGTCAGTTGTGTTGATTCAGTTCAGTTCAATTACAGTTCAACTGTAAAGTTTTCAACTGTGCATACTGTACATATAGTTTATAATTTGTGCAAATACATGTTCACTTATAAATTATATGATTAATGAGTTATGGCAACAAATGTTTTCACATTGCTCATCAAAATAGGTTAAGCAATTTTCAACTTCTTTATGTACAATATTCAATACATTTTTACAAATTATTTCAACATCCAAGTTGATTGTACTTAAAAATGAAAGGCAGCAACTTTAGTGTACCTGTGAGTGATATGACAAACCCCTGTACACTCGACTGCACACTGATACTGTTTTAGATTTACACATCCGTGTGTGTACGTGACTTATCATTTAATGGTTTGTGTGTAGAGTTGCAAAAACACCATTTTTAGAAGTGTTAAAATAGTTTTGAATGAAGTGTTTGCTTTTGCATGAGATGTGAGAATCTCATTTCCCTGTTGTGCGGGAAACAGAGCCATAGTTTCAGAAATTGGGTGTAGCCTAAAAAAAAACTGTAAGGGAAATTCAAGACCATTAGACCATATTAATCACTGTGCAATATAGAAATTTAATTGATGCAAATTCTTTTACATAAACAGACATGCTTTTGCATATGACAAATTATGAAATGATGGCAAACATTTATCACTTTATACAAAAATTAGGAAAACTGGGGCTATCTTTCTCATGGTGGCTTTATTTTTTAAATCACAAAGTCTAAAAGGCTTGACAAAACAGCATCATTGTTGCCCAGGAAAAAAGATATAACACTGACAATTTTCACAATGGAATCTTTTTTTTTGTTAGTGTCAAATCAGTGATTGATTGATATAAATGGATCTTTTTAACAATAAAACGATTATGAAACAAATTACATTTTTTTTTAGAAAAAATAAACAAGTTAGACTTTTTGTTTGGAAAACATTTCGCATTAACACATTTTCTAATGTTTTTTAACTGTGAGTCTGAAACCAATAGCCTATAGTAGGCCTATACAAAAGAGAAAACCCTACATAGACTATTATACGGATCTCAGAACAGTCAGTGATGTCTAAGCGCACACGACCATAGCAAAGCAACAACGCTGGAGTGTATCCAGCCCGGTCTGAAGTTCTCGGAGGACAGAAAGGCGCCGAAGCTGCTGCTTGGATCCTGCATTCATTAATTCACTGAAGTCTCGCGGTGTTCACACCACCTCTCAGACATCTTGCGTTTGTCAGACGAACTGCTACATGAACGAACAGAAACGCAGTAAAATCTCATCCAGCATCGCTCGAACGCCATCACCTCTTCACATGCGGGGCTGAACTGAGTTTGCGCGTTTGAGACACTCGGAGAGGATCGCGTGCGGCGTTATTTTCGTATTGTGCGTCATTTCTGCATTTCTGCGTTTCCACCCAGGCAATATGGCAACACCCGCCGCTGTTAACCCATCGGGTGAGTAGCAATTCTATCGTTGTGCTTTTAAATATATTGTGTGTGGTGTTTAAAGGGAAACCGAACGTCGGGGTTTTACCCAATATTGTGTTTTCGCCTTAACAAAAGAAACCGCGGCGGTTTAAACGCACGCGAGCACCCCCTCCCCCCTGCACAAGTAACAACAGCGACATTTAGAATAAACATACTGTATCACGGCTATATATCGTTAATATAACGTTCATTCTTTCGTGACCGTAGAACATCGCGCGACTGTATTGTGACGTCAGAACGAAATATACCACATTTGGCGTTATTCCGCCGTGGTTTGTTGCTAATGCAAATTAGATGCTGAATAAATTTTCTCAAACCAGTACGTGATTTGATTTCCTTGATACGCAGCTAGTGAATCTGATACGTTGCTTATGGCACTGTAATGGTGATGCGAGGTTATTTGTTATGATCTTTACTTCCTCAGCCTGTTGATTCCATGATAGCCTGTTAACCAAAATATTTGATTAGAGATTAGTATAGCTAGTGAGATTTTTGATGTCTCTGTGAAACACTTAAAAAGTCAACCGGCAAAAATTATCACGTACAAATTGCAATAAAATAGGAGCAAGAATGGGCTCTGAGACAAAAGTGACAGAGATGTAAACACTAGCACTGGATTGTTGTGCAAAACTGTCCTGAGCTAATGTAACTAAGTTTACATGAATGTGTGACATTTTTAGTTTGTCACTGAATAGAGTTGAAACTTTCTTGCCACCAGAGTCACGATTATGTGGGCATTTGTGGTCTATTTTTGACACCACAGAATGTATCAGGTTTAGATGTTGACTCAGAACAACAAGGATGAAAAGATGTATAAGGCCAAATTATTAAATTAGCAGGGCTGCAGATAGAAAATTTGCTTCAAGTGACATTTGTTAACACTTTAGTTGTATTCAGAGGCCCAAACTGATCAAAAATGTGCAATTTGGTGCAGATGTTGTTATTTATATGGCTAAACAGATGAAATGCTAATAACATGTAACTATCAGAGCTTTTAATAATGCTAACAACCTTTAATGTAACTATCTATATTCTTTAAAGAGACAGCATCCACAATAGGCATGCATATCAGTTGTCACTCTAGATCTCCCAAGAATATATATATATATATATATATTAGGGCTGTCAAAACGATTAATCGCATCCAAAATAAAAGTTTGTGTTTACATAATNNNNGCTTAGTTTTATGATCAAGTTTATGTCATTAGTCAAAAGCCTGATGTATCAAATGTGAAACTCACTTTTGAATCTCAAATGTCATATAAATGTGAAAAAAATAAACTTGCTTCAATCCACTAATTGTTCATCTTGAAATATTTTTAGCTGCTTAAAAATGTATTTAATGTTTAATTAGTAATAATCAAAGATTTAATAGCAAAAAAAAAAAAAAACATTTTTCACAATTATACTGAAAGGGATTTTACTTGCTAAAAACTGTCAATCAAGTGACTGAATGGATGTAGTAGACATGTTGATAATTTAGAGGCCCTAAATGAATATTAAAAAAAATATTTTTACATACAATCAAAATTGTCTGAATTGGAAAAAATATAAGCAATATTATCTCTTGCATGATAAAAACTCCTACTTCTAGTAAACTTTATGCAACAAACATGCTGTACAAATCAACCAAACTGGGTTAGTGATTGATAGAAGCATGTCACAGGAAACCTACTGCTGCTCAATTTATTCAGCCTCCACTTGCTAAAGTAAATTACGCATGACTCTTTCCCCCCCCCAGCGGGCAATTCCTTTCCCGCCACCTCATTGTAAATGCAAATGAGCTGAAATGAATAAAGAATGTGTGCGTTATTAGCACCTGGTTGACGCACAGAGCTGCCAAGCGTTCTTTAAAATGCACGAGAGCATTCTGGGCTGAAGTCACATGACTGTAGTTGAACTCAAGGGCACTTTGTTTTAAAGTCAGCTTGCTTTAATTTTGCTTGGTTAAGAAATATGTAGGCCATCTGTACTTTTACCGTTATGCCCACAATGCTGAACAAAAGGCCCTGGTTGCAGCATGGCTGCGATAAGAACGTGTTTCGTACAAATAGCAGTTGGCGTTTGTCAATGGGGATTACAGGCACAGTTGATTAGCAACAGTTCAGACTGTTTGCCGACCACTTGTGTTTGTGAAGGAAGCCTTTCTATTGAGAGGAGGGATGGATAACAGGGCTGACCAGAAGTGCAGCATTGCTAAGAAAGACTTGTGTGTTTCTAGAGCATATGGTGGGCTATATCAGCTAGCAAATGCTAATCACCTGTTGACAGGTTTGACTTTTTCTTGGTATTTTGGTTCATTTATGTCTTTAGCCTGTGTTGTGTTCAGTCGAACCACACCAGAGTTCGTTTGGAAGTGGACCGAGACCCATCTTTACAGGGGGCTCTTTCCGCTTGTTTGTTGCACACCAGGGTTTGGATGACAGCATTGACACTTAATCAAATGAACCACGCTAACAGAGGAATCGCACCAGAGTTTGTTTTAATTAAACCAAACCTGCCAAGTGTGAACACACCCTAAGATTTCGGTGAAAAGGAAGTCTGTGATGAAAGACAGCAGTACTCTAACTTGCATTTTTATGTGCTGCAAGTCCAATATAGGGTTTTTAACAGCTCCATTCTTCAATTTGCAAAGCTGCTTGACATTGTGACAGATTCCTTAAACAACTTGTGCTGAAATATGCAAATATATGAAATATGCTTCTGATATTTCCTCTTCTTTATGTGGGCGAACCAAGTTTCTGATCATCCAAGCATTGTTGACTCATGTTGTTTTTTAAAATATATTGATTTACCTGACATCAGAAAGTTGGATTCAGAACAAGTCATTTTGCAGCTTAGTTTCAATAAATGCTTTAAAAGTTTTTTTGCCCTGAAAGTTACATTATGTTTTCATAGAACTCTTTGAAAATTGACATTTTTTTTAATTTATGTCAAGGAATACAGCACTGATTTCTGTAAACTCTTGAAATTAGAATAAAGCTAAAAAATGTTCTGCTGACCATCTAAAGCTTTTGGCCGCATGAACTTTCTTTGGCTGTGGACCAATAGACCAGAAGAGAAGAGTCATTGTTCTCGACATATTCGTGCTTTCTGGAAAAAAAAAGGATTTGATCATGTTAATTAAATTATTTGTTGATTGTCCCTTTAAACTTGTTACTTTTTGATCCATTCCTGCTCTGAATCACTGAATTGAGAAACTCTTTTCTGCATGGAAATAGGCCAAGTGTCCCTTCAACCTCATCTACACCCTGAAATCATAATGCTTCAGCTGTACTGAATCACCCTTTTCACTCTCGTTTTAGTGCTGGAAAGAATAGAAACTAAGGGGCCGGTTAGATTAGACAACTTTTCATGTGTGTTGGCCGCTCATTTACACATTTTGGTGCACTTCAGAGTGCAAGTTTTTGAAAACGATACCGTTATCATCTCTGTGTAACAAAAACAGGAATCTGTGAAAATGGTGAATGCATGTTCAGTCTAGGCATCTATTCTTTCTTTACAAAGTTACACTGCATTTTTTGTCGTTTTTGCAGATCCATGTGAACGGGGATTGTTTTTACAACTTTTGTCATCTGTACAGAATACCTTCCTTTATTTTTGTACATAGTTGTGTAAACATACCCCAAATGTTAAGTTTCGAAGATGAAGAGGTTGAATAATTTAGCTATATATTTTAAAGTCCATTCTTAAGTCAATTCAGACTTTTATTTGGGCTAGCTGTAACATTTCTATTAGAAATAATATACGAGGCTGAAAACTCTGTGCTTTGTGACTGGGGACTTTCAAGGACTATAAAGAAAAGCTTTTGATTTTTTTATTGTATATATGTTTTTCAAATAAGCCTCATTTGCATACCAAGGCTGCATTTATTTGATAAAAATAGGGAATGATAGGGAAAACATTAACATTGTGAAATGCATTCCTGCACTGTAAAAAAGATATTTTCATGATTTGTAATCACAACATGTTTTTCTATTATCAAATCAACTTAGATAATTTATGTAGATAACATAATATTTTGAGTTTCTGATGATTAAATCAATCTCCTTCATTGTATTAACTCAATTTTTCATTTAACTTAAAAGTTTATGGCAACTTATTTTTTTTAAGTTAAAGCAACAACATTTTTTTTACAGTAAGGCAAAGCTAAGCTTTTGCAAAGGCAAAGTAATTTTCAGCTTCATTATTCCAGTCTTCAGAGACATGTGATCTCTCAGAAATCATGAAACAGTGAAACATTTCTTATTTTCAATGTTGATATTTATGAGAAACCATGACAAATTTTTTCCAGGATTCTTTGATGAATAGAAAGTCCAAATTTAACATCATTTATTTTTCTAACAGTACAAGTGTCTTGTCACTTTTTATAAATTTAATTCATTCTTGCAGAATAAAAGTGTTAATACTGAACAATAGCTCTCCAGCATCTGCTATTGCAACACCAAAATCGACTGAAACTGCCACAGCGTAGACCCATAATCCAGTGCTGAACCTCAAGTACGGGTACTGATAATCCAGGCCTGAATCATTCCTCCAAAGAATCAATTTGTCTCTGTCACAGCATAGATCTGTAAAGAGGGCCACGGTCCAATAGACCATGGTGTTCTTGGAAGGTTTTCTCTACGATCTGATTGAAGAATTTGTTCATTTGGCCTGTTTTTGTCTCTATGGAGTTCACTTCTCACGCAAAACACATGAGGCGTGCGCTGTCCACATTTCTAAAGAGCTCAGACATTACAGGCGGGATCCCAATTGACGGGTGCCATGTAGATGTTTTGTTTAGGGGTAGATCTGGATGGAAAACGGGCCTCTGACATTGGAATGAATGAGTCAGAGGAGAGAAAAGAGAGAGAGCAGCACGTAGGCTGTGGAGTCGTGATTTATAATGAGAGACAGCAGCATCCTATCTCTGTCGTCTATCCTTCATACATCCCATGAGACAGGTTAATGAGTTTGACCTGAGGGCTTTTTAAGAGACAATGACTGGATGGGGGACCTGTAGAAAGTTCTGGAAAGCAGGTATCTACAATGGAGATATTTTGAAGAAGGATCACACAGCTATGTTGCATATGTTGCAAACATTAGTTAAATATCATTGTTACGTCAGACTTTTTTGGCTCATGTAGTATAGCGAGAATATAGAGCTCATACTTGAGGAGGAGAAAAATCCTACTTTTTTTATTCAGAGATCCAAACAGTGCAAAATATGTGATTTGGTGCACTTTCTTATATTTATGTGGCCAAAAAATAAGATGAATATTTTAACATTAAATTGAATGTTTGGCAACCTTAAATAGTTTTTTGCCCATCTGAATTTGCTCTTTGGATTCATGGTTTCTCTTGTACCTTCATATGAACTAAACCTCATAAATGAATTAATGAGAACTCGCTGAAAGGGTCTGCTCAGCTAGTACAGAAGTTGAAGTCAAACTTTATCAAATATTAATATGATTCTTAAATCAATGGTGCTGAATGTGTTAGTATGTGTTCATTTTCTTAGTCAACTGCTCTTGGTGATGTTAGTCTGAGCTGGTGTGTGTTGCATGATGCTGTTTAAATGAATGCATCAGGTATAATTGTTTTTGATGTATTAGTGTTTTGCTATGTGACCAGAAACACACAAATACAATATTTTAAGCTATTACTTTTATAGGGATGCTTTGAATGTTTCAAAAGTTATAAAGACTTATAATGTTACAAATGGTTTTTATTTCAGATGAATGCTCTTCTTTCTATTTATCAAAGAATCCTGAATGTTTTATGGTTTTCACAAAAAATATTTATTATCACACGTTTTCAACATTGATAATATTAAGAATTGTTTCTTGAGAAGGAAATCAGAAGTAAATTCACATTTATTTGTATAGCGCTTTTCACATTACATATAGTTTCAGAATGATTTCTGAAGGATCATGTGACACTGAAGACTGGAGTAATGATGCTGAAGAAAATTCAGCTTTGCATTTTATTCCAACAGGAATAAAATATTAATTTTATATGAATTATATTTCACAATATTACCGTTTACTATGTTTTGCTCAAATAAATGCTCAAAATAAAATACTAGAATTACTCTATAAAATATAGTAAAAATAATAGAGACTTTCAAAAATATCTTACCGATCCCAAACTTTTTAGCATGTTTGTACTTTGGCTGGATTGTCTGATGGGACTGACTTCCCTTTCCTTTAAATTAAGGAAGGAGCGTGGGAACATAGAGTGGGTATGCATAAAAGTTTTAAGTTTGGTCAACTTTAAAAGATTTATAAGCACATACATATGAATCGGCATTTATACACCAGCTTAATGTATGTGGTCAGTGTTTCACGTTGTTGATTGTGAAGATGCTTTTGGCCTTTTCAGAAATGGGCACGGATCTGCCAGGGTCGGTTGCCATGCCAGGCGCTGTGGGTGCGGGCCAGGTCAGGATGGTGGGCACCATGCCAGGGCGAGGAGGCAAGCGGAGATCAACAGGGTGAGTTATTTTGCTAAACAGCCTATTATTTTCATATTTACAGATTCTCTTTTTAATTTCACAGTTTTCTAAAAAATCTAATTTGAGGGGAATGGGGGTGGTAGGGAGAGAAAACTTCAAATGTGAAAAATATCCTATCATTACAACATAATGAGAGAGAGGAGAGAGAGAATTTACATCATCCATTTACACACATTCTGAATTTCTAGTCTGTTATTATTATTATCATTACTGAATGAATAAATGATGAAATGATTGTTCATTCAGACATTCGGTTTCCATAAGGGAATAAAACTTCTTTATATACATAGTTTTTTTTTAAATCTATGTTTATAATTTCTATTTATGTAATTTATTTTCTTATTTCAAATAAAATCAAATGTGTAATGCAACCTTTAATGTGAAAGCCGCACATTAAAGCTCACATTGCACACTTTAGCTGCAATCACTTTTTAATGTAAAAATGTGAATGCAGCTTTAATGAGCTAATGATATTATGACATGACTGTGTCCGTGTCATTATGAAGGAGGACTCGTTTGTTTTCATCATGTCAGACTTATTTTATTTTATTTATTTATTTTTTTGGCATTGAAGAGGTGTAAAAATAAAAATCTGCCTGACTATGGGAATTTAACATAGGGGTGTCCTGACTTATGCACCCTGTATTTTAAGGAAGAACATTTATTTATTTATGATACACTCACCTAAAGGATTTTTAGAAACACTTGTTCAATTTCTCATTAGTGCAATTATCTAATTAAACCAATCACATGGCAGGTGCTTCAGTGCATTTAGGGCTGTGGTCCTGGTCAAGACAATCTTTTGAACTCCAAACTGAATGTCAGAATGGGAAAGAAAGGTGATTTAAGCAATTTAGAGCATGGCATGGTTGTTGGTGCCAGCCATGCCGGTCTGAGTATTTCACAATCTGGTCAGTTACTGGGATTTTCACGCACAACCATTTCTAGACTTTACAAAGAATGGTGTGAAAAGGGAAAAACATCCTGTATGTGGCAGTCCTGTGGGTGAAAATGCCTTGATGATGCTAGAGGTCGGAGGAGAATGGGCCGACTGATTCAAACTGATAGAAGAGCAGCTTTGACTGAAATAACCACTCGTTACAACCGAGGTATGCAGCAAAGCATTTGTGAAGCCACA
>JAOTRC010000022.1:32863242-32879107 GCA_027497675.1 Cyprinella lutrensis
GGAACTTTACCTTTGAGAAATGGATCCTATGAACCACAAGGTCCTGGATTTACTGCTTTTTAGGACTAGAGCTTTAGGCCCCGTCCACACTACAGCGTTTTCGTTTAAAAACGGAGAATTAAAAAGATTACGATCTCCGTCCACACCAGCGTTTTATCTGCGTATTAGAATTGATCTCCATCCACATTAACACGGCTGAAAACGCGGATCACGTGACCATTCACCAACACTGAGCATGCCCGTGCCGGTGTAAATGGCGGCTGACGAATCAGGGAAGGACATGTCATGACTGATGACACCCAATCATAGAGCCGAGCATCAGCCTCCGCATCATCGTTTCTAAACTCCTCCGTTTTGTTCCGTCTTCACTAAGGCCATGTTTACACGGAAACGATTTTGAAGAGAACGCAAAAGATGGGTTGCATTATAACTTTTTATTCTGCGTTTAGACGAGCATTTTTGGTAGGAAATCCGCATGCATATGGTGACGCAAAAGTGTGTGAATTTCAATGTAGTATGGACTTCAGGCAACTAGGTGGCAACATGAAGCACTGCCACACAACAACACCAAGTCCGCCCGCCTGTGTACAACCTTCACTGTCAAACAGACTTTTGCGTTTTTACCCTTTACACGGGAACGCGGCGGTGAAGCGTTTTTAAGATTTTCACTCTGGAGGGTGGTTTCACTTTTTTGCGTTTTTAAGCCCCTAAAATGCCGTCGTCGTGTAAACGAAAGGCACATCCGATAAATCATTTTTACGTTTTCACCTGCAAGCGTTCTCGTGTAAACAGGACAAAAACAACGCCATCCTCAGATTCAAAACGCAAAATGGAGCTGCAGCATTTCTAAACTTCTCCGTTTTAGGTCTTCGTTTTTTCCGTTTTAGTCTGGACGGGAGGTGCAAACGTAGGTCTCCGTTTTTAAACGAAAACGCGGTAGGGACGGGGCCTCAGGTGTAGTTTCTGTTTATGGCTTGAGGATGCGCCATTCGGGTTTATGTTCTGTTTTGGTTTAGTTTTGTGTTTTACCAGTTCCCAGTTAGTTTCATGGTGCATGTCTGCTATTTAACATAACAAACTATTGTGTTCACCTATAATTCTCATTTAGTCTGTGTGTATACTCCCTTTTTTGTTCAGTGTCCGTTGACTTTATGTAGCCTATTTGTTTAGTGGTTGTTTTTCTGGGTCAGACATGACCGGTTTCATATTCTCATTGTTTGATTTGCAGGATCTGTTAGAGTGGCTATATTTTTTCATATTCCCTATTTTCCAACTTTATGGACCCAATTTTCATATAATGAGATATTTGAGTGTGGCAGTGGATAAAAGTACCCTACCTGTGGTGATTGTTGCAAAGAAAAAAGCATGTTGTGATGAAGTGTTTTTCCTGTTTTTGATTTGCAGGTTTGCTGCTCTCACTACACCGCTGTCTGATGCATTAAAACACAATTCTGTGAGGTTCATATGACCCTGATAAAACTGCGTGTGATGGCCTCAAGTCTCCTGAGATCAGAGGAGTCAATGCCCAGAATCCAGCTGTCTGCTCTTTCATTTAGACACATGTACAACCCTGCAGACACACAAATCCATTTCACAACCAACAGCTGAAATGTGAACAGACTTTGGTGTTTTACCAACTATGTGTTTTGAAAGGCTTACAGAAAACGTCTGTTGTCACATCTATTGGAGGAAATTACTTTGCATTCTTCTGAAATTTATTACAAAGTTCAGAGAGGGTTTGCTGCTGAATACACATTGTGTATTTTAATGGCATGCTAAATGACAAGCCAATAAGGAAACTGATAAACACTGATTTTGAACACACCGTCTGATTCTGTTCATTAAATCATTTGAAATAATTCACTTACAGGTTTGGATGGATGATTTAGTTTGTAGATGAAGCCATGTTGAATGAAACACACAGTGGGACCTGTCCTTTGACCACCAGTCTGTTTTTTTTTTTTCCCCATTTAATGAAAAGTTATGCATGGCTGGGAGGGATGGGGTTGTGTGCACCTTATCTCCTTGAAAATATAAAACGCAGACGGAGCCAGAGCAATCAGTACCCAGTGCATTTCCCATGCATCCACACTTCTTCTGAGCAGGTCCCACAGTGCATTTCTACCTCCAACGAGCACATTATTACTATCTAGGAAATGTGCTTCATCCTCTAGGGTATGATAAATCCATTCCACCCCGGACTCCATATGCTTTTTACTGATTAGGTGAGAATATGAGGAATGCCAAGCCAGCCTCTCATTCTCTCTCCCAATCCATTCAGGGCATTCCCATGAGTAATATTCTGATGTTTATGAGCTCAAAATTTCTTCAAAGTGTTATACATTTCTGCCATATTATGACAGAATTTTCCCACTGAAATCTGATTAATGGAAAATTGCAAGTTTAGAAAGATGGAAAATGTTGAAACACTCACAAGAAAGTTAAATGCTGAAACCTCTGGGATTGCTGTCTTGTTTCCTTAATTCTTAAACTCAACAGAATGTTCTTCAAATGTATAATTTGTTCAATGATTTTAGTAAACACACTGGCATTCAGCCAAGAGTCAACTATAAAGATATATTTCAACAGAATGTTTCAACTATATTTCTTCATTAATGTCATGTCAAGGAAATACTTCAATTAAGACAGAATTTGGTGGCAAAAAAACACATATTTGGTATTTAATTCCTTGCACTGTGTTTCATTGTGGCCTGTTGTTACTAAAGCTAACCTGTAGCCTATCCTTTTCCCTCCTGGATTCATCTATTTGTAATGTGTGTTTCATGTATACAGAAGAATTCCTTCAAAACCATTTAAACATCTTAGCATGTAGCCTTTGAGGGTGGTTTAGTTAATACCAGAGTGTGTGATGGAATAGACAATAAACAAATGATTTATATACATTTATTTATTTGTTTAATATTTGTAAACATAAACATATTTTCCATGTTTACTTTTTTATTTCACAGTTTTGATGACTCCATTAACGTCCAAGTCCTAGAAAAAAAAAAAAAGCACCATCCTAAACATCCTGCATCTCATCCAAGGAAAAGGCTTGTGACGTCGACGTCAGCCTGCGGGAGCCGGATATCCGCCATGACCGGGAAAATCCCATATTTGGGCATTCTTAGCAGGAGTAATGGCAGCTTACATTGTATGTGAACGGCTAGCTAAACGCTGAATATTGAGTTAATGATCGATTTTTTGACATTGTCAGCCCACGATTGAGACGGATAAGTGGAGGATTGGAAAGTATATTTTTTAAAATGTCAAAAAGCAAATGTTAGGGACGTATCCGTCAAACCACCACCAATCCGAAACCACTTAGCACGGCTTTAGCATCCTCGAGACCGTTGGTATATTTTTCCGCTATTCGTAACCCTCCGACGCATAACCGGTATCGTCCGATCTCCATGCCCGAGCAAGGCCCGAGAATGAACTTCTCTCTCGGTGAGTTGTGCTGGCTCTTCTGCTGCCCGCCCTGTCCGAGTCGCATCGCGGCCAAACTAGCGTTCCTGCCGCCCGAGCCCACGTACTCCGTCCACACGGACGCGAGCGGCGCGACCAGCCTGCATCTCACCGAGCGCGCCGACTGGCAGTACTCGCAGCGCGAGCTGGACGCTGTCGAGGTGCTTGTGACCCGAACTAGCCGCGGGAACCGGGTCGGCTGCATGTTCGTCCGATGCGCGCCCAATAGCCGCTACACGCTGCTGTTCTCTCACGGGAACGCCGTGGACCTGGGCCAGATGTGCAGCTTCTACATCGGCCTCGGGTCCAGAATCAACTGCAATGTGTTCTCCTATGATTATTCGGGTTATGGCGTCAGCACCGGGAAACCCTCCGAGAAGAACCTTTACGCTGATATCGAAGCGGCCTGGCAGGTTCTACGGAACAAGTGAGTGTTATGAACAGGTGCTTCTGTGTTTGTTTGTGTGTCAACTACGATTGTTTTGCGGGATGCTTTCATGCATTGCACTGTGCACATCATGTTTTCCAAAACATTGTCTTTCCTTCTGCAATTCATGAATGAATGGATGTAATGTGAAATGAGTGAATGTTGGCTCATTTATTGGCTCATGGAGTTCCTTATTTTCTTATTTGATGTGTTTTGAAAAAAATCTGCAATCTCGTGGAGCTCATATTTCATGAAACGCCATCTTTTCTAGAGAAACTGTTGATCAGTTGGGTTGAATATCGGTTATAAATAAATATCAAACTAGTGCAGAACTGTCTATCACCTTTGCAACTAAAATTAAGCAGCATTATTACTGTTATTCATTTTTGTAGTTGTAGTAATGTCAAGTAAATTATGCATTATTGGCTGTCAGGTGCTCAAACGTGTCATTATTGGCATCCGTCATAAAAAGTAGGGATGCACGATGTATCGGCCACCGTAGATATATGTTCTTTGCTAATATTGTAGTTATCAACCCGATTAGATAATAATTTGGCCAAGATATTAAAGCCGATAAACTAATTTATGGATTAGTTCATGATGGTTTACAATTGAAATCACGTTAAAAAGTTTGCTGTATATTTTTGGTTTTCGTAATCAGGTTTTCAAAAATTATATGGAAATTTAGATTTACTTTTAATCTGCCAATATATCAATTATATCGACTTTAAAATATAAATGATTATCGGTATTGGCCAAAATTTTCATATTTGTGCATCCTTAATAAAAGGGCTATGAACCCGTCCTTCCCGTTCACACCAAGGATGACAAAGTTAAAGTGTTAAAAATGGTTCTTATTTTCAAAGAATAGCAAAGTACACAAATTGGCAATAACAATATCCTTAGAATCACTTTTTCACATTATTTTTTTTCCAGTTGATGAATAAAAACATTGACAGCCAATCAGAATCTGTCTGACTTTAAGGGAGCTTGAGAACATAAAGTGGCAGAATAGACCTGCAGTGCGCACTAATAACAAACAATGTTATTGTGCATTGATATGGATGCTAATAAATTTATCATTATAATTATCTTTATAGTTATCTTGTTTCTTTTTTTAGTGTCCTGTTGATTTACTAGGAACCTCTTTGAACCAGTTCACTTGAGCTGAGTGATGACATAACTAAGTTATTGCATAACTACTCAAAAACACATCACATCCTTGTCTGTGAGGCTTGTAAATTTGAATAACTTTTAACAGCAAAATGATTTGAAAGTTAGAAGTTTTTTTTTTTTTTTTTTTTTTGGCTGGTGCTCATACCGATGTCTAAAGCAGAGTGACTGATGACTGATAAGATCCCAATATTATTCTGTATATAGGCTAATCCAATTAGTTGTGTAAACTATCCTGTTAAAGTGAACGGCTATTTACAAAACAAAAAACTAAGTGCTAATTAGTAATTATTTATTGACTTTTCGAAGCTGTAAGTAATTTGGGTGGAAGTGGGGAGAAACCGTTTCTGGTTATTTGGCCGACATGTCACCAGAAGTTAAAATGGAATAAAAAAAATCTGTAAATAATAGGGCTGTCAAAGATTAATCACATCCAAAATAAAAGTTTGTGTTTACATAATATATGTGGGTGCACTACACACATGCATGTATATTTAATAACAAATTATATATACATATAATTATATACAGTGCACCCACTTATATTATGTAAACACAAACTTTTATTTTGGATGTCGTTTGACAGCCCTAGTAAATAAAACATTTTGTTTTAGACTGACAGTGTGTCAGTTGAATGATGGCAGTCTGGCTCTTGATTGGAAAGTCTGCAGACTTTATTGTATTTGCTGTGCTGAACATTAATTTAATTTGATAAAATATTTTAAATAGTGCTGAGAGCTTTGCAGTTTTATTGGTAACTTATCAAATTAGCTTAAGTATTTCATAAAAATTGAATGTGTAGAACTTGTCAGATGCTCTGTTTCTGCTGAAATCCGTAGTGCTTTCCACATACAAATTTCTGTTAGCTTGTGTGTGAGATATTTTCCTCTATATTGACTGGTCATCATTAGGTCATGGTTATCTGCTGGTCTTTAATGTGGATTCAGCCTCAAGTTGTGGAGGACTGAAGTCTGGTGCACTAATGGGTTCACATTAGTATTATCTCACTACATTTGTTTTGATTGTACCGTTGGCTAAACCTATCAATTAATCAGTCTGAACAACAGCTGACCTCATGTTTTGATCCATGGACAGCATTTTAACCATTGGACTTTCTCCTAACCGCACAGAATAGCTTATGTTTTCTTCCAGGGGCAAACCAAGACAGAATGCCTTTAGAGACTGTTTTATAATCCTCCTACAAACCCTTTAGAAAGATGTGTGTATGACAGATTGAAGACAATTGCATAAGGTGGCTTGTCTTTAGTAATATATAACAGGGCATGTTTACGCTGGGGAGAGTAAATGTCTGTAATTATTTTTGAAGTAGGAACATTATCATTAGTTCGCACATCTGGCAGTGGAGGTTGGTTGAATACAAAATATAAATGGTTTGGTTTGTTGCTCTGTATAGGCACTAGGCAATGTAGGGATGCCACTTTTTCCAGAACTGGGCCTTTTTCTCTGCATTTGTTTTGAGAAACAAAATGAATCATTTTAGTTGTATTAATGTTTTTAGCAATTAGACATCTCCTTCAGTTATTTTCATGCTTGATCAAACCTAAAATGAATTCTATGCGCTTGGTTTACTTTAAAGGGATGCTCCTCTTTTTTTTTTTTTTTTGGAAATAGGCTCATTTTACAACTCCCCCAGAGTTAAACTGTTGAGTTTTACCTTTTTTGAATCCATTCAGCCGATCTCTGGTTCTGGCAGTACCACTTTTAGCATAGCTTAGCATACATCATTAAAGTGCACAAGACCATTAGCATTTTTCCCCTAAAAATTACCAAAGTGTTTCGATATTTTTCCTATTTAAAACTTGACTCTTCTGTTAGTTACATCGTGCACTAAGACAGACGGAAAATGTAAAGTTGCGATTTTCTAGGCTGGTATGACTAGGAACTATACTCTCATTCCTTCGTAATAATCAGGAAACTTCACTGCCGTACCATGAGTGTAGCAGGCGTGATGACTACACAAACTTAGTCCCGAACACGTTGGAAGCTGGGGACTATTTTCAGGCGCTGCGTCATAAAATTGAGCTACTCCAGCAGGGCTCACTACTAAGAACTACTACATTTATCACAAATAAATGGCTACAAATGAAGTAAACAATGTTTGGTTTTTTGTTTGTCAATCAAGCTTTCCAGGAAATCATTGGTAAGTTAAGTAGTTTCATTATGGCCACAAGGAAGCTCAAATAGTACTTCATTGGAATAATCAATTATTTATAGAGTCAGATTAGTTGGTATGTTCATTTTACTGTTATGCTCATGTTGAAACTATTCTGTCAAATTTCAGAAGTAGCATTGTTTTTACCATTCACTTTGTTGTTTAGTCTTGTTCCTGTTGTTTCTTTACATTTCAAATCGAATGTATAAGCTGATAAAGTTCTGTATATGTATTAGGGTTGTGCACGAATATTCGATCTGTAATTAATATTCGAAAAATAAAAAACTATTCGAATTTTACTACGTTGCTTTGCTGGCCGTAAATGCAGTGAGTCCATGATAAATCCTAAGCACTAACTCGCAGTTATAATTAAATGCACTCGATGGCGCTATGGAATGTGTTAACAAATTGTTTGTATTTGATCACATAATGTTGTCGTCTGCCTCGCAAAGTTTGGAATTACTTGAAAATGATCTTAAATGGAATTACTTTTGATCAAATTAATTAATTAGTCAGAGTTATCGGATCATATTTTTTTTCTCCCCTCCGATCTAGTGTTCTGGGCCAGTATCGGCACGATACCGATGCTGTGGATCGGATTGGGACATCCCTAATATATATATATATATATATTCATGTTGGACAATTTCTGCAACTCTTTGGCACGGAATCTAGTCTACTGCACAAAAGCAAAGAATTGAATGCAAATGTGAATAGCTTAATAGCTTAAAATAGCTTAGAATAGCTCGAATAGTTTAAAATGTTTCCTTGTTTTATTTATTTTTTTTGTACTTCCTCCTGTCGGTGACTTGAAAAACTTCCGCATTACTGTGCACTGCAGTAGCCCTTCAGGTTGACTCATTTCCACTACACTGACAGCTGTGCCCTGAAATTGATCTGGTGATACTGCGTTTTGAAAGTATATGATAATCTGACAGTATGGCTGGGCAATGTGGCAAAAAAAATAAATCTTGGCTTTCTTTTCGGAGCGATTGACCAATTCACAATTTCATTTTTTAGTCATCTTAAGAACATTACTACAGTACAATGTGATTTCAAGTTACATTCTCTTTATTAACCATTAAAAAATGTATATGCCAAGACAAGTGCACCACACCTGAAGTGATAAACATGGCTTGTTATTTGTTAAATGTCTTTGCAGAAAATAGGCACGAAATATGAAGGTGAATATTCTATAAACTTATCTTAAACAAATCTTACATGATCAGAAATAATGAAAAGCATGAAAATGCTGAGCATTTCTTTGTCAAAAAGTAGACATTGGGTCTCATTCACTAATGTTTGCTTGGATTATTTCGTATTTGTATGCACAGGAGAACTTGTCATGAAAAATCTCTGTCGGTAATTCGATGGACCCCGTTGACTTCCATCAACTGCCGTATTGTCAGCATGTCTAATTGTAATATTTGCTAACTATTTTATTCAAAACTGCTTTTTCTCAATTTAAAAATAATGAAATTGTGGCAAAACAAAAAATCAGATTTTTTTCCCCCCTAACCAGCCCTATGACCTGACAGGGTAAATTAAGCCGGAATCTGTTGTATGTTTGCTAGCGTAACAGTAATGTCATTCTCTATCACACACTTGCTATAGATGTTAATGTCATGTTTGTTTGCTGATGCAAAGATCATAATCACTGAACTGTATTTCAGAGTTGACCGAGTAATTTAAAATTCATTGGATTGTGAAATGAGTTTAATATTAGGTGAATGCCTGAAACAACAGTCCGAGGACCCTCAGTGCTGCCTGCTGATTGTGACATTTTAAAATGGTTTTATCAGTTCTCCAATGTTATTGGATAGAGCTTTTTAAAACATGTTTTTTTTTAAGAAATGCTATCGTAAAGAAAGCTATTAGTCCAATCGCTTGGAGTAATACTTGGCCATCAACAAGGCGTATGATTTGCCGTCGGTGTCTAGCAAAAACTGCACTCAAAAAAAAAAGGTACAAAAAAGCTGTCACTGGGGTTGTACCTTTTCAAAAGGTAAACTTTTGTCCATTTTACGTTCTAATATGTACATTTTAGGTGCTATGTACATTTTAGCTGCTAATATGTTAATTTTACCTGCTATTCTTACATGTTATTTGCTAATATGTACATGTAGGTGCTAATGTGTACATTTTAGGTGATATTATTGGCATTTTAGGTGCTATTTTGTACATTTTAGGTGCAAATATGTACCATTAAGGTACCAATATGCACCCTTTACAAAAGTCTATCTTTCGAAAAGGTACAGCCCCAGTGACAGCTTTTGTACCTTTTTTTTGAGAGTGTGTGCAGTGCGACACGCATGATGATAAAATAACATTTTGGCGTTAGTTATGCTTAGCAATTGACATCCTCCAATATGGATACAAGTTGAAGTGTTACGTTTGTATTCAATGCAAAGGTGGAAGCCTTCAAACTAATTTGAATAAATTAAAACTCATTAAACTGAGAACATGGCTCTCAGTACTTTTTTAATGCTAATCTGTTTTAAGTATTTCCATATCAGCACCTGGCACCTTTTTGAGGCCATTTTCTCCTTCCAAACATTTGCCCGGATTTATGCGGGGTGTTTGCTCAAGTAAGATAATGCACAAAGGATTTGACTTTTTAATGTGTCATTTACCTCCTCTGCGCTTCCTCCTGGGGTTTCTGGCCATTGTGCATTGGCAAGTCCTTTTCTGTTTATGGAACGTAATGCATTTCAAATGGGCAGAATTACTTGGACAGTCCAGAGGAAAATCCTTTTTTGTCCTTTTTGAATGCCATGGTCTGTTGGGGGCATTTTCTCCAGATTTAGTATGCCGAGCAGTTTCTATAACCATAACTTTGTGCTTCTATACCAGTTTATGGTCTATAAGTAACTTGTGAAATGTCTTATTCATTCAGCAAGCAGTGTTTCAGTCTTACGACCCTCCTCAGGCGATAAAATTGTCTGTTCTCGGCACCTGCTTGTTTGTGTCCAGGTGTGTGCTGGGTAGCAGGGGTTTATGCACATAATAAATTAACTTTAGAGGCAAAAAGTGCATCAATTAAACTTTCCTTAAGTCATCAGAAAAAGGAAAAACTGTTCCCCATAACAGTGTTAAAACTTAAAGTGTTCATTAAAATCAGCCTGACAGTGCAGCTTTCGCCGTAGCAATCCCAGTGTCTTTCCTCTTGTGAATTATTTACAGTGCACCTAATGAACCAGACAGAGCTGCCGCGGGATGTTGGATGGCAAATTCTGAGACTCGGTCTGTTACCTGCATGTCCAGGGCTATGCTTGAATCTAGTGCTAAACTTGAGATTAAAAAAGGTGAAAAAAATTGCAACATTTTTCACTTTTGTATCGTATTTTTTTTCTTCCCAGAAATACAAGGTAAGGATTCTTGCATCAAAACCACAATTTAGCTTTACCTGATTAGTTCCCACCCTATATCTAATTTCTTTTTGCTACTATACTCTGAAGATTTTTAGAAATGACCTCATGATTGGCTAACATCTCTGTAATTGTAATTGTTCATCAGGATTGGTCGAGCTGCTGATTATTGAAGAGTTTTTGATTTATAAAACTTATTTAAAAAAGCACTATAGAAAAAAAAAATCTTTGTCCATTGAAATCTCATTGCTTTGTTTTGCATTTCATGCAGTCCTTAGGCTGTGGCAGAGCTGGATTTCTCTAGTTTGTGATGGGACAAATTGCTGCAACTTGGGAGGCTTTCACTGGAAATGCGACAGTTGCCTTGGAGTTATGGCACTTCCACACACGTTTGCACATTTTATTAAGCTTTGCTACTGTTGTAGCCCCAGAGCTTGGGAGAATGAAACAACTCAAAGGTTTAGAGGACAAGGCCATGATTACAGCACGTACATTTTATGCTCCAATGTAGTCAATACAATAGTATTCTTATTAGAGAAGAACATGGCGTTACATAGACACAAGTGAGCGGATTTGCTTTGGCGTGTTTGCTGTTATTGTTTAATGTCCTTGTGTTAAGGACACCAAGATGTCGATCGAGCTTTTCCTGAAGCTATATGCAAATAAAACAGTATTTTTCCACTCAATGATTTTATGATGCTCGTATCGAACCATACGATCCACTCAGAAAGCGTAAGGCTATGCTATAAAAAAGCATACAGCACCAAAATGTTCATTTCTTTGATTTATTTACCTTCAAGGTTACTGTTTCAACTCCTTCAAAGATTTAGTTTAAGGCAAATTGTTTGCATGTCACGCAGTCCTTAGGCGGTTTCTGTTAATAAATATTTCTTGCTGTATTTCTTGGTCAATTTCCCTGTTATTATTTGAGGAAGGCTTTAGAAAGAAATCCGATCTATTTTCGCTCTCTCTTGCTACTCTTTTCTTTAAATTCAGTTTCCTCTTTCACTAGAATGTTTTTTTTCCCTGCTTTTAGGCAAAACTTCCTCTGTAACTACTGTACTGTGTGCACTGGTCCCTCAGTTTGACTCTTTTAACCTCACTCTTTGCTGACAGCTCTGCCCTGAAAATGATCTGCATGGCTGATCAATGGTGTGCTCTTGGACAGATAGACTTTCTTGAATTCTGGGATATTTCGTGCCCAGTTAACAGTACGGAATGAAAATTTCTTTCCCGGCCTCCATGTGAATTTATTTGGGGGTAGCAGTAATTAAAGTTTACACTGAACTCACTGCAGACCATCTTTAGCAAATGGTTAAAATGATTTAAGTCTTCAATATTAAAAGCAAGTAGAGTTTATATTTTCTGGGGAAAATGTGAGTTTTGCCAATGCAAAACTCTGTCACAATGTTAGGATGTTTGGTAGATTGTTACTTTGTGGTTGAAAAGGTTTTCTTTGTGGTTGCTTACTTGCAATTCTCTCTGAAGTTTTGGTCTATAGGCCCCCCCCCTCGTCTGCAAGGAGAAAATCATAACCCTGCCCACTTAAAATAGTAAAGAAATAAGAATAAATAATACAATTATGAGCAATAGAACAAACATGCATATGAAATAAACAGTGCTTTTCATATTTTTAGATAGGTCTAACTAGTGCATTTCACAGTATTTTTCAAAATTATACCGGTTTGTGACGTTTTTTTTTTTCCTAAGCATGATTGGATTAACCACATTTTCAACTGAGTGAGAGAGGAAATACTGCAGTAGATTGACTTATAATTCCTTATTTTATTGTCATGATGAGTGAATATTGTAGAAGAAATCCACACTTGTATTAATACAGGTTTGCAAGACTTTTTAAAAGAATTTTTTAAACGTTTTAAATGAACAGGCTGTTATTCATGATCTGTATGACTAACTTGGAGACTGTCTGTCTGTGTAACATGCTTGGGAAGATTTTCACAATGCCTTTTCAGCTTTTTGTAAGCATGCTCCTGTAAAGAAATTTAGGTTTAGTGGGAGGAATAACCCATAGTTTACTGAAGAATTGAGCTCTATGATCAGAGAAAGAAATGTTGCATGGGGCAAAGCTCAAGCTACAAATTCTACTGCTGACTGGACTGCTATTAGAACCTTAAAAAAGTAAGCGCACAATGCACATACAAAAGCAAAATCGGATTACTATCTAAATGTGTCTGAAAATCTTGGTAACTCCTCAAAATTCTGGAAGCAAATTAAGAAACCGTCTGGCTCTAATTCTAATTTAAGTCTCCCAACATATTTTGTAAATTCACTTGAAATTAAAAACAAAATCTGACATAATTGGACATTTTAAAAATCACTTTGTATCAGCTGTCTGTATTTTTAATGAGTCCAAAATTAAGTTATCATCGCTCTCTGACTCCAACATTGAAGCACCACCGGAAACTTTTGTTTTAGACCCATTGCTCTTAAAGCTATTGACCCAAAAAAATTAACTGGACCAGACAGCATAGAACCTTTTTTTTCATTGAAGCTTGTATGTGTAATTATAGCTAAACCTATAGCATACATTTTTAATTGTAGTCTGCAGACAAATTCAATTAACATTTTTCAACTCTCAGCGACCAGTAAAAAACGCTGGGTGCTCGGTGCTTCAGCGTGAAAAAACGTTCAGTGCCTCGTTACGCTCACGGGGTTTAAAAACGTGGCGCTCCCATTGGAAAACAATTGAAAACGAACGCCTGGCGCGTGGAAAAATGCTTTGGTGAACACACGACTTTGGGTAAAAATAAAAACAAATCAAAACAAAACAAACAAACAAACAAACAAAATCTATCGCCACAGAGTGCAAGAGTGAAAAGGGACCCTCTCAAACAGTGTCGCGCTGCGCCACGTTCCGATCATTATTTGGTATTGCAGTATATTAAAAAAGAATCAGCTTAACAAAAATAAACGCTGGTGTTCAGTATGAACTGCTTTACCGCCCAGCACTTGGTCTAACAGTAGTTTAATCAAATGTAAAATAATTGCACTGTTATAAATTTAATATAAATAATCCTGAAACAAAAGTTACATAAGTTATTCCGTCAAGAGTAGATTGAGGTTTCATTAATGTGTTAAGTAGATTTTTTTTATTTATTTTTTTAGGGTTTGGGATTTAAGATCCCCAAGTATGAGTAATAGTAATTCTGACTTCAAACTTATACCCAGGAGTGAACGATCTTCCGTTTCCTTGGAGACCCTGCCCTGTCTATCAATCCAGTCACTGGATCAGCGTTTTCCCAGACATTTTCCCATTATCCCAGCCGCTCCCCTAATGTATCTGTAAAGAGTAGGTAGGTAGGCTTGTGCCTATTCATTGCGTGCCTTTTTTTCCATGACTGCCAGTTAATCTAATTTCAGAGCGACATCTTTTCATAATTCCCAGGAGGATGGACAGCAGTTTTAATCAGAGAACGTTCACCTGTGCGGTTTATCGGATAAGCTTGAGCCTGAGACTTACATGGTCCATGGCTCCCCATCCCACTTTCCCATTTCAGATTAAAGTTTTTCTCCCTTTGAACACAGGACATGGGGTTCCTACGAGTAAATGTTTGCAGCAAAGCAGTAAATCCCAAATGATAAGAGGAGCAGCCGGTCACTAGAACCTTCCAATAAAAACGGCGGTAAACTTACAAGGGTAGTTTCAGTGGTGTGATTGACTTAGATTGTTTTGCACCGACCAAATAGAAAAGGAGAAATGTGCTTCTATTAAATTACCTTGAGCTCAAGGCGGCACCCAACTAGCTGACTCGAAACAATTTTAGTTGGGGATGTCCTGCTGACTTTTTTTTTCTGACCTCTCGCCCTCATCTGTTAAGGGTCGGTCATGCTCTCAGATTCAAAATGAAATCGAGGTGATGAACTAAACGTTTCTCTTACTCTTAGATGTTCCTTTGTTTCCTTCTGAAAGAAGAACAGAATAGCCGCACAAACTGTTGTAGTACATTAAATTAGGATACAGTCTGTGGTAACATAGTCTCATCCCAAGACGTCATATAACTGACGACTTGGGACGTCTTTTGACCATACGTCAACATCCGCCGTTTTAGGGTACCCTTTAACATCGGTTACATGACGATCCTGGGACATCATACAACTGACACTTTACCTTTGATGTCAGTTAGGTGACGGGGTAGGTTTAGGGGCAGGTTTAGGTCTGGGCTAGGGTTAGGATCCGATAACGTCATCTAACCGACGTTAAAGGGTACCCTAAAACTGCGGATGTTGATGTATGGTCAAAAGACATCCCAAGACTTCAGTTACAGTATGACATCTTGGGATGAGACTGTGCTGTCTGTGGAGGAGTTTTATCCTGTTAATGGGATGGTTCACTCCAATTTTGAGATATTATTTTAATTTTCTTGTTTCAAACCTGAATGCAAAAGACATTTTGAAGAATTTTGGGCTCAAAGACAAACCATTGACTTTCATTGAATGGACTGATACCGAGAAGGTCCAGCAGCTCCATAGTAAGTTGTCTTGGGAGGCAACATTTTTTTTTAATAGTCACTTCAGGCAAAATGTCAAAATGGGCTTAAGTTTTGCTGAATAAAAAAAATTGACGTGGACTAAACGGCTCCAAAACAAGGACATGTTGGATTGCTGCCACAGTTGGTCGCTTACTTATTTATAGCTCTTATCTATTTGGAGCCAAATTGTTTGCCAGATTTTAACTATCAAAAGTGATTGTCAAGTTAAACACTTTAATGTCATTACAAAATAGCCTAGGCTAATTACCACCATATTGGTTCTGATACCAAAAAAGTCAACTTCATAAATTGGCTTGATTCATTGCGAAAAGATTTTATTATTAGTCTTAAAATGTCCATAGTCATTTTTGAGCCACAACATTTTCAACATATCATAGTTTGACTTGTACTGCGCTGATTCTAAAGACTGCCGCACAATGGCGGCGACTAGCGTCTTGAGCTCAAACGATGCTAAGAGAGAGCTTGTGAATGGTCCAGACCAACCTTATAAAAGTGTGACTTACAGAAGATACACTTAGTGTACGAACGTGTCGGGAATTGTGCCATAAAGTTAAAGGGATCCTCCACTTTTTCCACTTTTTTTTTAAATAGGCTCATTTTGCAACTCCCCCAGAGTTAAAATGTTGAGTTTTACCTTTTTTGAATCCATTCAGCCGATCTCCGGTTCTGGCTTCATGGTTCAATGGATTCAAAAAAGGTAAAACTCAACAGTTTAACTCTGGGAGAGTTGTAAAGTGAGCCTATT
>JAOTRC010000022.1:32901866-32912787 GCA_027497675.1 Cyprinella lutrensis
AATTAAAGTACAACTGCAGGGTATCTTAGCATAAAAATAATATCTGGCATATTTATTTTTCACTAGAAAAGGTCGATCAATTAATCAGAAAAGGTCGAGACATTGTGTAGATGACGTCGGGAATAATTATATTCAAATTTGATACTTGATACACATACTGAGTGTATTAATTAATACATATTTAAAAAAAGAATCTGACATGTAAAACTGGCTACCTACTGGATAATAAATGTCAAAACAATATGAAATATCTAAAACACCAAGCAAATCATGGGTAATAATTGTTGGTTTCCAAAATGTTCTGGGAACAATACATTTGTTCCCATAATGTTCTCAGAACATTTCCCCAAAAAAATGAGTTTTCAAGGTTTGTTTTGGGTTAGCCAGAAAAGCTTTTTTTTTTGTTTGCGGAATGTTTTATAAAGATAAAACCACTAGATTATGTTCTGTATGAGTTCTCTTTAGGTTATTGCAAATAAATAAATAAACCTGGGCCAGTCTGGGAAGTTTTAATTTTAAAAAAACCTAAAAGGAACGTTTCATTGAAAAGCTACGCACATGGCACCCTTTAGCGTCAACATAGGTTTAGGTCTGAGGCAAGCGGCAACATTCTAATCTGAAAATTGAAACCTACCCGGAAGTGCGAAAAACTGCAATACAACTAATATCCACTAGAGGCCAAATATCCATAGATCCTATGTTAAAATGTCTGTTTTCACAGCATAAATTCATGCTTTTACAGGTTGGTCCCATGGACTTATTGTATTTTTCGATAGGTTCCAAGTGCCTGACAACTGTGAGGGGGGTGAATTTTTGTCTAACTCGTTAGTTTAGATCATATTTAGATATAAAATGTATGACGAATAAGGGCGGTTAAGTTTGATTGACAGATGATAACGGGCTGCGCCGAGTAGAATTTGACGTCTCGGCCATGATCTGACACATCATACCACCACTGTATCCTTTCTGAACATTTGTATTTTGTATTTCTCAAGATTTTCCAATATGGCGCCATAAACAGCCTCAAAACTGTTCTTCAGAAAGTGGGTGACATCACAGACACTTTGTCCATATTTTTTACAGTCTATGGTGTGGGGTAGGGTCTGCGTCTCATATTGACGCTAAAGGATGCCAGTCACCTTTATGACGCCTCGGGTTCTGCGTGTTACATTGACGCTAAAGGGTACCATGTGCGTAGTATTTCGAAGAAATTTCATATAGCGTCACATATGGCGGCTCGATTATTAGGGGGATGTCCTGTGTGTGTTGGGATCAACTGAGGCTAAGTTTAGCATTAATATTCAGTTGGTAACATGACTGGAGATTGAGCAACATTAGTACACACTAATTAGTATTCACAGCCTCATTATTTTTATATTGACTTCCCAACCCGCCTACCTTCAGCCACCCTTCTCTAAATCTCATTCTGGCGTCCTGCCCCGACGTGTCAGACACTGGCACTAACCTTCAATACAACTTGATTGTTGTGTTTAACTGAGACAATCCAAAGGTCCTCTGAGAGAATTCAAATTGACCTCAAATGAACACCCCAGCAAACACAGAACGTTCCCCCAACGTTACAGAATGGTCCCATGAGGTTATTTTTTTGGAAACCAAACAAGAACGTTATATGAGAGGTAGGTTCCATTTTTAGGTTCCATTTTTATAACGAACTAATGTTCCCAGAACGCTCTGGGAACCTAAATTTGTTTGCTAGGACGGAGCTTCAGTAATAAGTGTGGGTATGTTTTTCTGTTCTTTTTAGCTAGCAGCTGCTCTCCTAAAGGCTCAGACCGCTTCATTCTTGCATCTCATAAATGTGATAGTGTGCTTGTAACTCTGCATGATCTCAGAATAGTTGAAGGACTCGTTAATGACATACAGAGCACTAAATGGAAGAGCTTTAACATGAGTAACATGTAGCCGTCTGCTAAAAAGAGTGGAATGGAAGCCACAGACACGTTTCCCAGGGGTATCACTATCATTCAGAATGCACTACACCACCACTTACCCATCCACCCCGTTCTCCTGCGGTCTGAGTCATCTCACCAAGCGCTGCATAGAAAATGATTCCAAAATTTTCCAGAAATCTATCAATGTTCAAAGCGCCTTAATCCTTTTTTTCCTCTCTTCTTCTCTTCTGGGGCTGTGAAAAATTTGCGAGATGTGCCAGTGTTAAAAGCACTATTTCAAAGAGTGGATGTCTCAAAGCCCGGCTTTATTTCGGCGAGGCTGCTGATGAATGTTGAGAGCTCAAAGTCGCCTATGGCAGGGTGGGAGATTAACGAGACTAAATTTTTGTGTCACGGAACAGGAAAATGAGATTTATGATGTGGCGCCGCAGGGCTGAGAGCAGCTCCATCACCAGATTTACGATAAACTTTAACAAGGAGGAAACAGCCCCTCCTGTGGTTAGCTTGCTTTATTGATACACCTCAGCCTAGCCTATACCAGGCCGGCCAGTTCGCCTGGGTGCCGTAACCGATGGCCCTCGCTGAGCTGAGATCAGCCCACAAGTTTTAAGTACTATCAAAGCGGCTTGGTCGCACCGAGGTAAAGAGATGACAGTTCTCTGATGAGTGGGCCTGTGTCGCTGCGTCAGACAAGTGGTAGATTGTGAGAGATTGCAGATGCACACAATCAATACTCGGTTCTCATGTGAGGATGCTTTCGGATCCAGGGGCCGGAGACCGGTCATGCGAGATGAAAGGTTGGAGATGAACATGCTGAATAGTTAATGTGACAAATTCCCAGACCTCTGTGAGAGGGAGATTAACCGTTTCTCATCTTTCGTTTTCACTCCTAACCACCGTTCCTTCTCAATCAGGAGTTAAAGGACAAGGTTACTCAGCTGCTTCCCCTGCTGCCAGTGCTGGAGCAATACAAGGCGGATGCAAGAATGATCCTGCGGCTGAGGGAGGAGGTGAGGAATCTATCCCTGGTCCTCATGGCCATTCAAGAGGAGATGGGAGCCTACGACTACGAGGAGCTCAGGCAGCGAGTGCTACTGCTGGAGACTCGCCTGCACTCCTGCATGCAGAAACTTGGTAAGACATTTAGTAGAAGTGGGTTCGAGCTGATTTTAACAATCAGGAATGGGCAGGTATTGACTGTGGACTGGCAGTATGTGACCTGCGACAAGAAGTGTATAGAAAGAGTTTCGAATTCTCAGCGCAGGACTCGCTTGGCACGATTATTTGGCGGGGTTATTTTAGAGCAGCTGCAGTAATTTGCTTTTAAATTGAAAAAGCAAAAGTAAACTAGACATGTCTGATGGTTGAGATCATCACATTAGAGCCAATTAAGCCGAAATGTGCTTGCTGTCCAATTAGATGCGTTAGAACGTTAAAAACAGCCAGCCAGCAAGCCTTGCACCCGAAAACGTCCAAAGTTCATTTGGCTGAAAGAGTAATTGGCTTTCAGATGCATGATGAGACAAGCTCATGTTCTATTCAGGGTGAAACTGATGACTTCACAATAAAATCTAAAACGATGATCTAACGGATATTCGTTCTGCTCCATAAAAGTCGCTTTTGGCAATTTAACGCTGACTGTTGCATCCGAGTTTCATTGAAGTGTTCTATCGGCAGGTTGCGGGAAGCTAACTGGTGTTAGTAACCCCATCACAGTTCGTGCCTCAGGGTCAAGGTTCGGCTCCTGGATGACTGACACGATGATCCCCAGCTCCGATAATAGGGTAAGAACGACCGTACCGCAACACTTTTATCACTCCATCACTGCCACACTTATGAGCCGCCTCTCCCCATAGACATACAATCATACACACACTGTGACTGAGTCAGTGTTTTGGTACAGCAAAGCTGCTCCTGAGCAGTAAGAGCTGAGTCACTGATGGGTGGTTCTTCCAACATTTTCTCCCTCCCTCTCTTTCCTTCTCTATTTTGCTCATACTCTCACTCCATTCTACGCTCAATCTTCACATCTCCTGTCAGAGCCACAGTCCCCATATTAATTAATCCAACAGGGGGTTGGATATTAACAACTTGTTTAGGCAAACGCCAATCACTGCCAGGAATTACTGGCAGCCAGAGTCGTCCTGGGCCCTGTAATGAACGTGCCCAACAAAGGTCCTCTAAGGCAGTTTTTCCCTTCCCTGTTCCTGGAGACACACCAACATTACAGATTTTCGAAATCTCCCCAATCAACCACACACTATTCAACTGATCAGCTCGTTAGTTAATGCCTCAATACCAAAAATTGATTCGTCAGATAAAAGATAAATCAAAAAAAATGTAAACTGTTGGTGGACGAGGGTGGGAGAACAAGCCTTTGAGGCAGAGAGTTTGATTAAAGAGTTTGATTGGCTTGTTAAGGTGTGTTTGATTAGGGTTTGAGCTCAAATACCCAATTTTCCATAAATATTTTTTTCAGATTTCGGTCAGATTGGATCAAATATTGAAAATGGGTTTTTCAAAAGAAAAATATATTCTGAAATCAGATTAGATCACAAAATCCTATCTTGGTTTTCATCAGTTTCTGTTGTTCAAAACCTTTTAGTAAGATTGGAAAAAAAAAATCAGGATTATACTCAACCCACAAAAAAATGTACTTTAAGACTTTAAAACTTGACAAAATATACATTAGTAATATACAATATATATTTTGTCCACTGGCTAAGTTAGTTTTGTTGACGACCCTGACAATGGTGGAGAATAGGGCTGACAAATTAAACAAAATGGCTCTTTTTAATTTGAATGGCCACTCAAAATTAAATTCTGGGAAGGTTCTTACCTTATTTATTTCCATCTATCATTTAATCTATTGTTCTACCAGTATCATTTTATCTATTGACCATTCTACCTATTGTTTTCTCTGTCCGTGAAGCCTTCAGTCTTTTTAAATTTCCACTATAAAACAACTGACATGGAGAGAGGACAACAGGCAATGATCATCAATTATTCTCTTCCATGTGGGCATCTAAAACTGATACTGCAAGCTGAAAGTTCCTCTCCAATGATACAGTCCTTTGTCTTTGACTTTAATGATCACATAACTCGCCAAAATCAATCAACAATCATATAAAGTGACAACTACATCACAGCAATGGAACTAATGGTCATATCAATAAAGCATTCACCAATCCTTAGATTCACCAAGTCACACATGGCTTTGCTGGTTAAGCTTAAAGATGCAGACACCAGCATCCAAAGCACAACATATGGCATTTTATTTAGAAGAGAACGCTGAGGCGGAGACGGGCCGACCACAGCGTGACCACGGTTCCACTCGCTGATCTACGGGGACTCGTTTAGCCCACAAAGGAAATGCTATACTTAATGTTCCAATTATCCTGCCTGTCCATAAGTCACCTGCTCTCCTCCTCTCCAGTCACCACACAGCCCCACAGAAGCCTAAAAATAAAAATGCACAGCATCTTTCTGTGGAATGAGAAATGGGGGAAGAGGCAGGGAGGGAGAATGCAAGGGGGAGGGATGAAGGAGGCAAAAGATAGCAGGGGAGCGTTAAATCCTCAGAGGGGCTTCATTATGCAGGAGAAAGAACATAATAACCATCCTAAATAAGCTGACTGTCTGAAGTTTCATTACGATGTGTTAATAAAGAGTGCACGGAGCATGGCTTGGTGAAGATGGGGGCACAGGATGGCTATTGTGTGCCTGATAGATACTTCAGCCCCTCATACAGTGATGGTGAGTATGGAGAAGTGAGGCAGAGAGAGATGGAGAACTGCTAACAGGATTGATTTCCTGTGAATGTGGAGTGGAAAAGGGCAGGGAACAACTGCTGCAGCCGAGTGCAGAGCACATACAGCATCTCCACTCCCACACAGAGAGCAGATCAATAGGTTTGACAACACACACTCACACACACACACTAACTGTGCACAGTGACAGTCACTGCTGGTTACAGAGGAAGAAAGGCTCTGCTTTCACTCTCTCAAAAGTAAGTCAGGAGATGGCGTCTCTTTTGATGTACTGTACTTTCATCCAGGTATATGCTTTCTCTACTCTATTCTCAGCACACAAACCTCAGCTTTCATTTCTTACCTGGTTCATTCTTTCTTAAACATTCCATAAGTCTGGGAGCATTCGTGAAAATGCTTCTATTTTGCATTCTTTCCCAATTTGATTATTTGTGATTCATGTCTTAAAGAGATACTCCACCTCTGGAAAGATGTGTATATAAAATGGGTCATTTATGTAGAAGAAATGAAATTATTTTTGAATTTGGAGCTTTCTAGACCGAGAAAAGCCAGAGAATGTATTTTTGGCTTATGAGGATGAAAGACAACAACTCCCAGAATGCACTTGCTTCGCTGCCCTAGGAGGCCATGCCTACCGGTTACCTAAGTGAGTCTACATGATGGGGTCTTCCCAAAATGTGTTTCGAGAACACCCAACATGTCCTGGATTCGGCTTATGCGTTCTACAGTCGCCATTTGTTATGTTTACCCTGGCGAGCAGGACGAGTGAGGGCCGCGGGAGAACAACACGAGGCCAGTGGCGTGATTACCGATGAGCGACACCTGTGAGGCGCACCGGTCTCGTATCTCTCACGGAGGTGCGGGAATTTTCTTAGCAATGTTAAAACGCACATCAACCGATCACTTGTTATTAGGGTTGGGTATCGGTTGGGTTTTATCCGATACCATTACCTACTCTGTATTTTTTAAATGGTTCCAGTGCCTAAACGGTTCTTGAAACGGTACTTAAGAAAACGGAACCACACACACTTTGTCAAAAAAAATAATAATATGCCTTTATTTACAGCTAGGGCCAAACTGGACACAATATTGACTTACAAATGCAATATAAATGCAAGTAACATATGGTAATAATAAATAAACCAATATAAAATAAAAGTTCAAATTTACATAATATCAAATAAAACAATATTATATTAAACAATGTAATTATCCTGGGAGATTAATAGAGATTACTTCCAGGGTAATGTAATAACGACATGGCTTGCTACAGCTTTCCATGTTTTGTCTGCTTTAACTAGTCATGTAGGCTAAGTTATCTTGTCATTTACTAGTTAAGCTCTTAGCCAGTTTGATATTTCGTTCACACTGCGTCTTATACGCAGCTTTGAGTATATGAAAGTGCTCTGTGTTCTCTGAATAGGGAACGAGACGCTGCGTTCGCTGCCATCTCGCGCTGCCGACAAGCTTCCTTTTTCGGCAGAGAACTCTAATTCGGCAGAGAATTCTAATTCGGTCTCGTTACTACCGTTTACGTCAGAACCGGTTCCCCATTGGCACCGAGTTTCGGTACCCAACCCTAGTTGCGAGTAGGCATTTGTTCCCAACTCTATCTGGCCACACCACTAGTTATCACATTGCATTTTTGAACTTTACTCTACTTTCTCCAAAAGTCGCTCATGCTCAGTGGAAAGTGCCTGCCCTCATTGAAAACGATTGACCTCAGGTCTCCTCAACACGCTGCCAGTGTGAACACCCCATTCAAACAAACTAAAACACCCTGAACAATCCTTAGATTACAATCCTGGAAGCAAATCCAGTGGTCTCAATTCTAGAAACCACCCCTGCCAAGTCCAGGGTTTCTCTTCCAGTCACTGATTCCAGAGCCAGCAGACCAGTGGAACTTGGGAGTGGGAGTGTGTCTGTGTGGTTGGGTCGATGGATATTCGCAAAAATGGAGAGTCAGGCTGAATAAAAGTTTGATGACTTGCCTGTCTCTGTAGATTTGCTGGCTGCAGTGTGGCGTGGTTTGAATATTACAATACAATGAGGGAGATTCAGTGATTGACTCATACATACAATCAAGGGGTAAAGACAAACAGAAAGATGCAGTGAGTGATAGTGTCATCTTCAAGTGGCGCTTCTGGTATTGCTTCCCTTTTCTTCTCTTCTCGCTCAGTGCATAGAGAGCGCACATACATTGTTTGATTGCACGCAATATAATTCATTCATCATTGGACTCGGCTTAAAATTTGCTTAAATTAGCTTAAAATCTGATCACAAGCATAGGCGAAATCGGGTTAAAGTCACCTGACTTGTGTGAATTTCCACCTACCTGGGTTACAGGGGCTTGTGCCTGAGGAATCAAATGAACTTGTGCCAGAATTAAATGAACTTGGATACTGTACAATATGATACCACGTGGAACCGCTATTGAATTTAAGTATGTTTCAAGGGGTTGCAAGTTTGAACTTCCAGTACTACCAATCTTCCTTAGTTGCAAAAGCGAAATGTCAGGTGCAAATCCAGGAATGGATGGAAAGCCCAAAGCTTGGCAATGGTGAATCATTCAGAGTGGAAAAAGACAGTCTTTTGGATTAAGTGTGCTGAGGTGGTACAGTTTTTAATATGAAAAATATGAGGTAGATGAACTCAGCCAGTGCCTTGAATCAATTCTCCTCACGTACAACATGAAATCCAAATGCTGTTTTGTGGTTTTTGTCTGTTTGTTAGCTTTGAGGAAATCTATATGCTAGTATGGCAGATATGCCTATTTAGCACTTAGTTGTTCTCTTCACAGAGTGAATATATTGATTAATCCTCTTGTGTACAGTGGTTTTTGCACATTTGTTCAATAAAATGTTCCACTGAATGTAAATGTACCTGCAGTATCAAGTAATCCTAGTTCGCGGGCCATGGCAGTGATATAACTAAAGATTATTGGCATAAAAAGGTTGAATCCCTTTGACTTGTCCCAAACAAACCTTCAGTAGGAAATATGCCAAGTTAGCATGGTCAATTTAACCCCAGCTATGCCAGTACTGTGCCTTTCAGGGGTACAAAATAAACCTGCTTAGTGTGGCCAGAAGTAAAGATGGCAGATTTCAACCATGTATTGACCCAGAAATGTCTGAAATGATCCAGTTTTAAGAGTGGCTGTTAACCAACATCATTGTGTAAGGAAAAATGTGTCAAAAGATCAAGGGAAATTTGATTTCTCATGTCATCACCCCTTTAATTCTTTTACTTTCCTTTTTACTTCTGTGAACAGAAGAACAATGTCTGAATAAAGCAGTGTAAAAATACTGACGTTGACAGAGGCAAAGTTTTTTCGGTGCTGTGCATTATAGACATCTTTGGTCGACAAGTGAAAAGTGTTCTCAAGCGTATTCTTTAGGCTTTTCTATCACCAAAAGTAACATTTAGTCATATGTTTTGCATCCTCCTATTTGAACTGAAGAGGGAATGTTATAGTAAGCTAAAGACCAGAAAATGCTCCTTTTAAATGAGCGTTCCTTCCTATCAATTTAGCAAAATATGCTTGCTGTTTGTTGCATGATAAAAATACAGTATTTACACTATCAGTCATCCATTAGAAAGTGCTGGGTTGAAATTTGTGCTGCATGTTTATTTGGTTGGTGTTTGGATAACGGCGTCGTTCTTCATAGGCGGTGTAATTATTCCATCAGCCAGAGTCATGCATTAATCTCCTCGCTTGCTCAAATTTGATTGCCTGTGCACCAATGAGGAAAAAAAGCAACAATTAAGCAGGCTGAGTGAAAAATTAATTATTATGCCTGTTTAACTCCTTTGGACCAAGGATCACAGAAGCGAGTCAACAGTTCTGCATAGGCGAGGTAAAGCTTGTGCGGATTAACTGTGATCACCATTACCTGTGTTTACTGCAAGTATGTGACTATTGACAAAATGCAGAGGAAGATATTCCAGTGTAAATGGCATTTTGTGATGTTTGGAGTGTAAAGAATTCAATTAACACATGCATAGTCCTGTGTAGCCAGACTTATTTAATCATCATCTTATTAATGTTACTTGTGTTTTTTTTTTAAGTAATGCTGGTTTCCATAACAAATGGCATGTTGCAATTTCAATTATCATTTGTGTGTAATTATTTACACTACTGTTGAAAAATGTGGGGTTTGTTAGAGGTTTATTCATATTTTGAAAGAAGTCTCTCACCACCAAGGCTGCTTTTTTTTTGAATATATTTTGCCTGATGCATTGCAAAACTGAATTTTCAGCATCGTTACTCCAGTCCTCAGTGTCACATGATCCTTCAGAAGTCATTCTAATTTACTGATTTTCTGTTCATTATCATCAATGTGTACGTTTACATGTGCACACACTCATAATGGGATTTTGCAATTAAACTTTACCTCAAGTAAACAATACTATAATTAACCTAATGCTATTAAGATCATAATCATAAACACACTTCTTAGCATAATCAGAATAATGAAAATTGCATGTATGTTGGAGTGAATAGGTTTGCTTGTGTCATGTATACTTCTTACTGCGATTTAAGTCCGGTGGTGCACTTTTTTATGGAAGCTTGTTTCCGCCACAGAATGAAAAATTAAAAGGTAATTGCGACTGTTTATCTCTGTCTGTCTATATAACTTCTGTCTATAAAAAAAGTTTACATCTCGCATTGCTGAATTTATTTCTCAGAATTACGAGTTTACATCTCGCAATTGACTTTATTTCTCAGAATTGCGAGATGTGAAATCAGAATTGCAAGATATAAAGTATATATTTCTCAGAATTGCGAGTTTACATCTCGCAATTGACTTTATTTCTCAGAATTGCGAGATATAAAGTCGCAATTGCATGTTATGAAGTCGGAATTGTGAGATATAAAGTAAGAATTGCTAGATATAAAGTCGCAATTGCGTGTTCTATTATCAGAAATGCATGATATAAAGTCAGAATTGTGAGATTTAAACTATTCTGACGGGGAAAAAATGTAGTTTTTTTTTTCCCCTTGGAATTGGCCTGATAACTCACAATTGTGAATTTATATCTCACAATTCTGAGAAAAGATGTCAGAATTTCGACATAAACTTAATTATGTGTTGTAACGTCAGAATTGCGAGATGTAAACTTGTTTTGTGAAAAAAAGTCAGAATTGTGAGATGAAAAAGTCACACGTCTGTCTTTTTTCTCACAATTGTGACTTTATATCACGCAGTTCTGACTTTATATCTTGCAATTCTGACT
>JAOTRC010000022.1:32912887-32925881 GCA_027497675.1 Cyprinella lutrensis
TTTGCATCTGAAATCTTCATATATATATATATATATATATATACACAAAATAATTATACACAGTGCACCCACATATAGTATGTAAACACAAACTTTTATTTTGGATGCGATTAATCACAATTAACTGTTTGACAGCCCTAGTATATTTTAGTTTAACACTTTACTACAAGTTTCCATTTGTTAACATTAGTTAAAGGTAGCCTACACTATAACTTTTTTTTGTTCAAATTTTTTTTTAAAGTGTCAACACATCATCAATCCTTCCAAAATAGTGTTTTTTTATCTTAACCTGATTCCCTATGGTAAACCTATTATAAGAGTTTACATTTCAGACAGCATGATGGTTTTTGTGCCAACAGCCAAATTAGCAAAAATACAATGAATAAACGAACACTCAATGGGGAATGGATGGGATTTTAAGAATAACAGGGGTGTTACGATTCTGTGGATTTCATGTGCTCCTACAATAGGTATCAAGTGTATCAAGTAAAGTGCGTGCCATACATCTGCAATGGAATTCCCAATAGCAGTTTTTTTTTACTAGTGGAAGAAGTGAAAGAGCATCAGCGCCCTCTAATGGTTTATCCTGGTATCGCATTCTCTCTTTAGAAGCCAACGAAAGTCACTCTGAAGTCAAAAAACTATACCATATACTAAATTATATACCATATATGCCATACATTTTTGAAGACCAAATACAGTAAGCCTAACTCTCTGTTGACACTGCCTTATTCCCTTCATCCCAGAGCAGATTAGGATTTGAATGGCCTAAAGACCTTAATTGGCTGCAATTGTGAAGTTATCAGGTAAATTGGATAGCTATAGCCTAAATGCTAATTCATAAAAGTCTTTTATCGGAGTACCGTTTATTCGGTAAATGGACGAAATTTAACAAACGGCATTTGGATGACATCAACTTCATTAAACATTTAAAAAAACGAACTAACTCAAATCTTTGGATCTCATTCTGTATAGTCTCAATACTGAAAACTAGTGGACAGATGAGTCACAGCGAAACGTGATGTATCTTCTCATTTCCTGGAAGATCTTCTCGGCACAGTTTCACACCACGGGTGGCCGTATATATCTGCGAGTGAGCACGCTCGCATATACACAAACACAGGTTCACAACATTGAAACCACAAGTCTCAGAGGTAGAATATCATCTAATCTTATTTCTCAGCTGATCTTTTCCAATTGCTGTTTACATTGGAAGCATTCACCAGAAGTGACTTATGGTTTGACTTCTCGCCCTGACGACTAACGCGCTGACGAGAACTAAAGCGAACAGAATGAATCACATATTCCCACACTTCACAGTTCACACAATTACACCTTATGAATGTTAAACTTATCTAGGCCTAGTAACAATTTCAAACATACGTCAAAATGTTAAAACATGGTTTGAATTCATGTTCACACAGAGAAGTATGTCTTTCAGAGGCCTTGTAAACCACTGTGGGCATGGATGTTTGGTAAATGTGGGTTCGAATGTATGGTAAATGACAGATCTTGCGACACGTACATGTATACACTCCTCTGCAGTGCTGAGATGAAATGCTTACTTCTGTTCTGACATCATAAATGCTGCAATGGCTTGCGTCACTGATGATGTCTGATGAGTAAGCAGAAGCTCTGAATAGGATAGATTTACACATGGGAAAGCCAGAGGAAACATTTCGTTACCAGTACAAAAAGTGCTCTACAATGTGCTGAAAAGTGTATTGGTCCAAACACTGAGATAAACAAGTATCCACTTTTTTAAAAGTAAAAAATAAGTTACTAAATATATGTGTGTGTGTGTGTGTGTGTGTGTTTGTGTGTGACAAGAAACAAATGCGGAATTGCTGAGATGGTAAAGCTAGATAGGGAAGTCCGACAATCCCACATATCTGTGTTCTCGCAGGCCTTGCTTTTGTTGTGGGTGGGATATGAGAAATGCACAGGTTGTAAAGAAACCCAAAGTCTTCTACTGGTACATCTAGAGTTGAGTAAGAGACACATCTGAGTTTCCCAGCATTTTGCTTAGAGGGAGCCACAGATGCCCACTTTGTCAGAGGAATTTATGTTTAGTTGTAACCCCTATTGCGTATTACTGCCTGGAAATGTTGCTGAGATGTCTGAAAACTCCTTCCATGATAATTAACTAGGGGCGTTGAATATTATAGAAAGTAACATTGTTTTGGTATTATAATTTAGTACAACTGAAACACAATTTAGCGTTCCTATGAAATCAGTCACTATGCTAATCTTATACGTACACATTAAAAATCTGTGATTTTGTCGTTTTACTTGGAAATAAAAACAGCATTTTAAAACAAAAATGTTGGTGTAAAATGAAGATATTCTGCTCTATTTCTTGTACAAAAAAAATGTATGTTCATTTTTTGTTTCAACCACTCATATTGTTCGAAATTTAGGATCTGGAAGATTTTTTTTATGTTTTGGAAAAAGCCTCATCTTCACAAGGCTGCAAAATATTGCCATTTCGTTGAACATCTTTACAATGGAAAATAACTGTTTTCTATGGAAGCTTGTTTTCGCCACAGAATGAAAAATAAAAAAGTAATTGTGGCTGTTTTTTCCTCACAATTGCAAGTTTACATCTCACAATTCTGACTTTATTTATCAGAATTGTGAGATGTAAAGTCAGAATTGAGAGATATAAAGTCAGAATTGCGAGATATAAAGTCAGAATTGTGTGATATCAAGTCACAATTGCGTGTTATAAAGTCAGAATTGCAAGATATAAAGTAAGAATTGCAAGATATAAAGTCGCAATTGTGTGTTATAAAGTCAGAAATGCATGATATAAAGTCAGAATTGTGAGATTTAAACTATTCTGAGGGGTCTTATTTTAGAATTGGCCTGATAACTCGCAATTGTGAGTTTATATCTGAAAATTCTGAGAACAGATGTCAGAATTTCGACATATAAACTCGCAATTATGTGTTATAAAGTCAGAATTGTGAGATGTAAACTTGCAATTGTGAGAAAAAAAAGTCAGAATTGTGAGATAAAAAGTTGCACTTCTGTCTTTTTTCCCCCAGAATTCTGGCTTTATATCACGCAATCCTGACTTTAAATCTCGAAATTCTGACTTTATAACACGCAATTGCGACTTTTTTTCTCACAATTCTGACTTCACATCTTGCAATTGTGAAATAAAAAGTCTGAATTATTATTTTTTTTATTCAATGCCGAAAACAAGCTTCCATACCTTTTCAGGATTCTTTGTTGAATAGAAAGTTCAAAACAACCGCATTTCTTGGAATAGAAATATTTTGTAACATACTACATGTCTTTTTGTCACATCAGTTTAATGTGTACTTGCTGAATAAAATTTAAATTAAAAAAAAAATGTTGAATAGTTAAACACGTAAAAGGAGTGTTTTTCAGCATATTAGCTGTAGAATAGAAATTCGTAACGTGAATCATTTAACTTTCACTGATATTTGTTCCAACAACAGATTTCTGAAGTATAACGGCGACACTTATTTATTTTGGATGCACAGTGATTGTAACACTGCTTTTCCTTTTGTGGTATATTTTCATATTTTAGAAAGAGAAACTGTTGTTTATCACATTAAATGTTGCTTTACACGTCCGACGGTCTCTTCCTGCCTTAGTTTGACACTGCTCGACCAGAACAAGTTGTACGGTGGATTAGATGTACCGCAATTAAAGCAAAATCTTTAAATTCACAAGTTTACAAAGCACTTGACATAAAAAGTATCAGTGAGTGGCGTTGATTCACCAGTGTCTGATACGACTTCTATGCGTCTTCATATGTTTCAGCATCGACAAAGTCTCAAAGGTGGCATCTCCAGTCCTGGTCATCCACGGCACGGAAGACGAAGTGATCGATTTCTCCCACGGCTTGGCCATCTACGAGCGATGTCCACGTGCGGTGGAGCCTCTGTGGGTGGAAGGCGCCGGGCACAACGACATCGAGCTTTACGCTCAGTACCTCGAGAGACTCAAACAATTCATTACGTTTGAGCTGGCTACCTCCTGAAGACACGGCAGGGCGAGACGCACACACACACTCGCACGTGTCGTGTAGGGTTCCCCTTTACCCACGGCTGAGGACGCCATCAGTACTTGCACTTGCTGAAGGGGGAAAAATGCGGAAGTCTCTCTCTTGATCTTTAGGAGAGTTTTCATCCCTACAGGGGAAACGCGTTTTAATAATTTCGAACCACTTTCTATTCTTTTATACTTGATGAAGAAATGCTGAAGTTTTGCACCGCATTCAGTACGTTGCGTTTTTGATTTAAACATTTTTCTTCCTTTTTTTTTAATGCTCCTCAAGGGTTAATTAAACTGATGCACTTTTATTGTGCAGATATTTTCAGGTTGGTATATTTTTGTTTTTCAATGATCTTATTTTGTTGGTGGCGGGGAATTATGTCATGGCATTCCGTTTTATTACATTTCAAGTAGATTAGTACAAGAGTAATCAGTGAGTGACTTTTTACATGGCCAGTTTGTGCGTGTGTGTGTGTTTAAGTGCGTTTATACGCACAAGCGTTTGTGTGGTAAAGGCCACTGAATCTTCGGTCGATATAATTGTAACTTGGGCTAATTAAAACAGGAAGAGCTGTGAAAAACACTTGACCCGTAAGTAATGAAGATGTACTGTCCGTGAATACAGTGGGAAGGGGAGGGGGGTTGGCGTATTGTCTTTTCAGCGGTGAAACATGGTGCTTTGTTGCAACAGCATTCAGGGCATTGTTTCCGCATTAACACTTCATTGTTTTTACCGTGGGTTGCATAAAAATGTGAAATTTGAAGCTTTCTCTTTTGCTTTTAGCATTGGCGTTACAATAAGCCTTATGTTCTCAGACATTTCGCTCCGACATTCCTGTCAATGATTTCTCGGAAATGGGATTTTGAAGATTTTCTCTGGGCTCCCGCTCGCTGCTACTCTAATGGGAAAATCACTGTGAAAACTGAACCTAGATTTGAATAAGGTATCTCACCTCCACACCATTTTGAAGTTTATGCCCTTTTCCTGACATTGGACTAATTACAAAACCCAGTCCCTCATACTGCAAATGAAGGACTGTGTTTGTAGACATTTCACCGTAACGCTACACTACTACAGAATGTTTGGAAGTGTTTTCCATGTTAATGAAGGACTGCTACCGAACTGGTGCGATCGTCCGATTGTATGTTCGTTAACTTGACTTGTTTTATTTTTTTTTTTTTTGCTGTAAAGGTTATGCAGTGGCGGTTCTTGTACGCTGTTCAGAAATGAAGCTCTTCCGTGCTTGACCTCAGTGGACTTGACACCCTCTTTTTAAGGAATGGCAGAAACTGATCACACCTGAGTCCGTCATTGCTTTTGATACTGACATTTTTACAATGTTTTTTTAGTAATTATTAATATTTACACCTCTTTTAATGCTGGTTTGTAAGATAACTGTACTGTACAGTGTACACCCTCTCTCTCTATATATAAATATAGGTAAAATATGAAGTAAATGGTATTTAGCTTTGATTTTTATTGACACTGGAATCACAGTATGCAAATATAATGCAGAAAAAGTAGTTGGTACAGACTCTTTTGCTTGTAGTTTTTTTTTTTAAATATAACTTTAAAGCCTTAAATGTGCTGCGAGGCAGATTATTGTTCTTTCTGTTGGTTGTTGCGTCATTGCAACACACTGGATATTGTACTGCTTATAAAGGAATAAAGGATGCATGGAAACCAAAACTAGCTTAACATGTGAAGTCTTCATTTCTTGGGTTGCTGATTTTTATTTCGTTCGAAAAGTTGACACAAAAATTTGACACAAATGTGTCAAATTGTTCAGCTCAAGTCATAATAGTGTTTATAATGCCTTAATTAGTTGCAGTATTAACCTCTTCTGGATTATTAAAATAGCTTAGTGAGAATTTTATAATGGAAACTGCTAATTTAAATAGGTATACGTATATCAATGTAGCCTAAACCTATTTAGCTTGATGGCTAACTTAAAGGTTAGCCAACAACTCCACTTTTTTGGAAATAGGCTCATTTTAGGCTCACTAACTCCACTTTTTTTGGAAATAGGCTCATTTTTCCCCTCGCCCAGAGTTAAGCGGTTGGGTTTCTGGTCTCATTGACTTCCATAGTAGGAAAAAAGTATACTATGGCAGTCAATGAGACCAGAAACTGTCTGGTTACTGATATTCTTCTAAATATCAGGAAATCGGCTAAATGGATTCAAAAATGGTAAAACCCAACTGTTTAACTCTGGGGGAGTGGTATCCCAAAGCAATGTGAGTTTTCATTTATCCGTTAAGTTATACTTTTTCGAATGAAATGTGTACTTTTATTTGGTTAAGATGCATTCAGTTGTTTCAAATAAATGCTGCTCTTTTTTCTTTTAGTAACCTTGAAAAAAAAGTCATGGATTCCATAAAAATCACAACGGTTTTTAACATTGATAATAAAAACTGGAGTGCTGAAGACTGGAGTGCTGAAAATTCAGCTTTGCCGTCATAGGAATACATTACATTTTAAAAGATATTCAAGTGGAACATGGTTATTTAAAACGGCAATAAAATTACACAATTTTTCTAATTTTACTCTATTTTTGATTAATTGATTGTTTAAAAAGTCAAACCAACCCACATTTTTTTTAATGGTAGTGTTACTAATACAAATGTATTAAATGAATCCAGCTAGCTGTAATATGATCATAAAATGGATAAGAGTGTGACATTTGTAAACCAATTGTGTCAGACTTGAAGACGAGAAAGTCTTTCTGCAGTGCATCAAAAATAGAACCTGGCCAACTGCAGATGTCCATCAACTAAATGAGTGGCGTGACACAACAGATGCTTCCAGCGCAGACAGTGCTATTGATTTTAATGGCACTGCTCTAGTTTTGATGTGCCACACGTCTTCACTATGGACATAGTGTTACTTTCTATTCTGGTGAATTGTTTTCAGAAACATGTATTGAATTATTTCTATTGGCCGTCACTTATAATTTTGAACTTTTTGCCAGATTAAAGTCTCGTTTTGTTTTATAAGCTGTGAATACAAGTTTGTGGATTTTTACCGTGAATCTGTAATAGTCAACTGTATGACAGACTCCTCTTTTTGAACTTGTCCTCAATGCAGTTACATTAGAAATTATATAAAACATTTTCTCTGCTTAGATCCTTCAAACATCATCTTAAATTTAACAGTGATTTGAGCCAGACTTAAAGAGCTGGTGTTCCTGATAACTTGTTTGGATAAGAATATTGTTACTATTGGAGGAATGTTACCAATTTTTCTGTATGTTTAATACCCATAAATTAATACTAAATTTGCAGAAATGTGTTGTATGTAAGATCCTACTGCAGTACCAGTGCAATACATTTAACCTTTTATTTTCCGTTTCCATCGATGCAAGATTTGTAAAGTCTTTCTTTACTTATTATTTGCCTATGCATTTTAAATCCAATTTAGCTTAAAAATAAAGTAAGAGCTGTCACATGACTATTAAGCAAGTATTCTGTTGTGAACATGCTCTCTTATGGTGCATTGTATTATTTACCCGTGTCGGAGTTCTGCCTAGGGAGACTGACGTTGCCTAGCTACATGCATCAACGCGCCCCCTATCCTCGGATTTCCCAGTTCGGAAGTCGGACAAGCGTGAGGACACTGAGCAAGAATTCTGATACGGAATCCAAGATGGCTACCCCCTGTGTGACTTGTAAGTATGAGTTGTTTTCATTGTTTTTAGACCGCTTTGGTTGTTTAAATGATATACCTGCAATACCTTACTGTGTCCGTATCACTGCCTTTGGGTATGGGAATCGGTCTTGTTGTGAGTGCAATATTGAATATAGCCTTGTTGCAAACGGGTGTTACTAACGTGGCTAGTGTTGCTAACAGAAGATAAACTGAAACATGAAACTAAGTGACAAGTTTAGAAGTTCAAATGGCTGCGTTTTGATAAGTACTTGGTTCTCGGCTAGTGCTACCTATAGCAACCGCTTTCCAGGTGGCATCCATGTTTTTCTCCAACTCAGATGCGCAAAACATACCAGAATGAGTGATGCCATATCCAAGTCAGTTGACAATAATAGAACGCACCATTACGGCCCTATTTAACGATCTAAGGATGTGCCTGAATCCACTTTTACTAGTTTAACGATGGGGAAAATGGTCTACAACATGGTGCAGGACATGAAAATGATAACTGCGTTGGGCTGAAACTAGCAAGAAATACTTGTTGCACCTGGTGCTCCATTGCGCTGGGTGTATGATGGGGCCCTTGGAGTACTTAACAAGACAACAATGTACTAAAAAAAGTTATACTTAAATTTCTGTTTTCGCATACAGACGACAATGTTGTCAAAATGATCCTGTTTGCACAGATCTATGAAAACGTAGTACTTATTAATTAGTTAGTACTTATTAGCTAGTACTTTATTATACTGCCAGGCCAGTAATTGGCTATGCCACTTTGTCAAGACTGAACATATATGCATGTGCAAGATGTCGTCATTTGTAGTTTGAGATGATAATGGTTAAACCAGTTCTCAAAAGTTTTTGTTTTCAGGCACCCAAATCGCTGTTGTCATGTAAATGAGCGTCATAGCACTTGCATACTTGCAAAAAGGTGTAGTGTAAACAGCCCCGGAAAAAAAAAGGTGTGATGGGGTGCTATATCTAGCTGACGTTTTTGCCACATTCTTCATAAATAAAACAACCACCATCAGGGGCCAATTTACCAATCCACAAACTGACAGACATTTTACCAGCTTACACAAACATTCAACCCTCCTTCTCTCTACTTTCAGAGGCAGAAGTCTCCAAACTCCTTTCCAATCACCCTACTACCTCCTCGCTTGATCCTATTCCCACTAACCTACTTCAAGCCATTTCTTCCTAAGTTGTACCCGCACTCACACGCATCATAAACACTTCTCTTCACGCTGGTACATTTCCCACAGCATTTAAGCAGGCTCAGGTAAACCTACGGCTTAAGAAACTCACTCTAAATCCAGCAAATCTGGAAAGCTACAGACCTGTATCCCGTCTTCCATTCATCATGAAAACACTTGAACGAGTTGTTTTCAACCAGATCTCTTCCTTACAAAGAACAACCTCTTGGACAATAATCAGTCTGGTTTCAAAAGCGGACACCCAGCTGAGACTGCCCCGCTCTCAGTAATTGAAGCTCTGAGACTAGCAAGAACAGCTTCCAAATCCTCAGTTCTCATCCTGCTGGATCTGTCTGCTGCCTTTGACACAGTTAACCACCAGATCCTCCTGTCAATCCTAAAGATAAAGGGCATCTCGGGAACCGCACTCCAATTGTTCAAGTCTTACCTCTCAGGTAGATCCTTTAGGGTATCTTGGAGGGGTCAGTTGTCTAAGACCTAACATCTAGCTACTGGAGTGCCTCAGGGCTCAGTTCTTGGTCCACTTCTATTTTCCACCTATTTGACATCACTAGAATCTGTGATTCAGAAACATGGCTTTTTCTATCGCTGCTGATGACACACAACTCTACCTCTCATTTCAGCCTGATTATCCGACGGTAGCTGCTTGCATCTCATCCTGCCTGACAAACATTTCTGGCTGGATAAAGGACCACCACCTACAACTAAACCTTGTGAAGACAGAGCTACTTGTGATCCTGGCCAACCCAACACTTCATCACAACTTCACCATTCAGCTAGGCTCGTCATCCATAACTACATGAAGGTAAGCCGAGTTGTAATTGGTGATCAATTGAACTCCACAGACCACATTACTAGAAATGTTCAGCCATGCAGATTTGCCTCGGACCTTTACCATGACTGTTCCCTGCTGGTGAAATGGTAGCCATTTTCAAGAAACAGCTGAAGACGCATCTTTTTCGGCAGCACTTGAACCAGTAATACTAATACTTTCTCCTCTATTTATAAAAATAAAGACGTACTGTGTTACAATAAACTGAGAAGGGTCATTGCACTTGCATACTATTGCCCTCATGTTAGTTTAACTGCTTCTATTGTTAGTGTCTGCTAAATGAGTAAATTTAAATATACAAAAAAGTCATGTTTGAATTTATTTATATGGCTCATTTAAAAACGGCAAACAGGGCTGACCAAAGTGCTGAACAATAGACAAGATAAATCACACGTTCGTGTCAAAATATCTCAATGAGTTAAAAGCTAAAGAAAAAAAGGGTTTTAAGAGATTATTTAAAAACCGTTAGATATTGAGTCACTCTGATATAAACTGGAAGGCTGTTCGCCTAGGGCCAGCAATCGCAAAAGGTTAACGTGATCTGGGGACAGATAAAAGTCTCTGATCACCAGACCTCAGGTTTTGTGTGGGATTGTCAGAGTAACTATGACAAAAAGGGTTGTTGACTCAATTTTAAAGAACACTTAATGCCGAAAAATGTTCCAAGGAGAAATGACTTTAACAACAGTTTCATGTTTAATGGGTTTTTAAACTTTTTGGGGAACCCCTAAAAAGGTTATATGAAGTGCCTGACAGAACCCTTTAGGGAACCTTTTCTTCTAAGAGTGTAGCCTTTTTTCTTTCTGTCTTTTAAATATCTATAAATAAATCTCCCAGATGGTTTCTCTCTATAGTTTCCCTTTTCCATTGTTCCCTTGCTCTATCTCTCTCCCTCAATCCATAAAAGCCATTTTCATAGAGGAAGGCTGTTAACTTCTGGAGATAACTTAACTTCCGTTCTTCAAATGCGACAAGCAGGTGGAACTGGAGGCGACAATTAAGCCTCATCTGTTGGAACCAGTAATAGTTTACATTGGCCGGGGACCAGATGTCCTGTGAGGGTGGGGAATTGGCAGAGCTTAAGATTGAACTGCTGATCCAAACGGGTGGGGAGCACCAGAAGCAGTTTTTACTGGGTCAGGGGTGTAGATACATATGATGATCTGATTTCTGTGGGCTTTAGGTGTGTATGGGTGTTTTAAGGTAAACATGGAAATATATAATATGATGTATTTGAAATAGGATATTTAGTGAGGGAAAATGTATGGTGTAAGACCAGAAAATAAGAAGGTAAAAAGGCTTTATTTGGTTTTCATTTTTTTTTCTACTTTTTAAGTTCTTCCTGAAGATTGAACACTGGACAAACAATGTAACACTGCAAAAACTGCTAATCAAACTATACTTGCACAAGAGCATCCTAACCGTGCTCTCTATTCCAAATCTTTTGAAATCAAATGCTAGTTTTGTGTGACAAACACATTATTTGATGAACTTTTCCCCTCGTACAGCAGCTCCCAAATATTTCTTGTTTTGTACATTCAAACATGCGACATTACATCAAGAGACCCATGAGAACCAACGATGTTTGACATCACTGACATCCAACCTGGTTCAAATAGCATATTTAAAAATGCAAATGAACAGTGTGCTTTATGACATAAGGCCTACAAAAATGAAGCAGAACATATCATTATTAGTTCGGGTGGTGTAGACCTAGGTCTGATCCTCTGTTATCCACCGTCTCACATTCCTAGGAGGACTGCAGGAGTTCCCACACTTCACTGGGCAGAAATCCACCCCAGATACCCAGACAAGAGGCATCTCAGTCCGCCTTGAGTAATCCACACAGGAAGTTTACCTTTCCGGAGAGCATACGCAGACCGTTCTTCCAGCCTTGGATAAGTGACAGATTATTTGGCAATGGGAACCAGGCTCACACTGCCTGCTCTACATTTGCCAAACTCTTTATTGGGGAATTAAAATATATTTACCCAGGGCCGAGTGCAGACTTTCCAAATGAAACCCTCAATCATCAGGATTCGGTTTCATATGCCACACCATCTTGAAAGGGGTTGAATGATACGTTTTTTTTCTCCCTAGGGTCAGGTGTTTTTTTTATTTTTTTTATTTTGTAATTACTTTGGTGAGTGGTAATTTATATAAACATAATTTATTTTAGATGCACACTATGACTAGTCACAGATGAAGCATACTAAGAAGGCCACATATTAATGTCTAGGTTGATTAGGTGGTGCACAAACAAACAATTGGTTCTCATAAATCAATGTGTTGGATGCAAGAGAAATGGGCAGGAATAAAGATCTGAGTGACTTTGACAAGGGACAAGGCGAAGTATCTCTGAAACGGCAGGGCTTGTGGTTTGTTTCTGGTTACCATGGGTGAGAATCAACCAACAGTGGTCTGAGGATGGACAAACCAGCGACCGGGTGTTGGACACCTGAGGCTCATTGATGGAGCCAACAAAATGATGGTGGTTATTGGAGGAATGTGTTGCACCCTTCTGTGTATTGGGAATGCATAGCTACAGGCCAATCAGAATGCCTATGATGACCCTGTCCACTGTTGAAAGCGCCTACCAATGGGAAGGTTAGCATCAGAACTGGACCTTGGAGCAGTGGAAGAAGGTCACCTGGTCCACTGAGTCTCGTTTTCTTTATCATCACATGGAAAGCCATGGACGTGTGCTGTGTTCACCTGCGGAAATGATGGCACCACGATGCATTGTGGGACAACAAACGTGATGCTCTGGTCAATGTTCTGCTGGGAAACCCTGGGTCTACCATTCATTTGGACGTAAATTTGACACATCACCTACCTAAACATTGTTGCAGACAATGTACACCCCTTCAAGACAATGGTGTTCCCTGATGGGAGTTCCTCTTTCAGCTGGATAAAGCACCCTGCCACACTGCACACATTGTTCAGTAATAATTTGGGATGAAAAGTTCAGGGTGTTGCCTTGGCCTCCAAATCCCCAGATCTCAATCCAATTGACTTTCTGTATGATGTGCTGGACCAAGAAGCTTGTTCTACAACACCTCCACCTCGCAACCTACAGGACTTGAAGGATCTTCTGCTAATATCTTGGTGCCTTCAGGGGTCTAGAGTCCATGCCTTGACAGGTCTGTGTATACATACTGTATATATATGGTGGTATTTGCTTCGGATGAGATGTTAAACCGAGGTCCTGACTCTATGTGGTCATTAAAAATTCCAGGATGTCCTTTGGAAAAAAAGAGTAGG
>JAOTRC010000022.1:32935583-32947992 GCA_027497675.1 Cyprinella lutrensis
GTGGTGACCATAGACCTCCATTATATGACTGACAGACAAAAACGGTTTGACCTAAAAATATCAAAATTGAAAATACTGTGGAAAGAAGGACACCTACATCTTGTATGCCCTTGAGGTAAGCTAAAACATACCAAAAATTCATTTCAAAGTGAACTATCCCTTTAAGAATCTTTTACCACCAGTTTTCCTTTTATATCCTGGCATAGAAACCTATTCTGATTTGTTGCTTGTTGAGGAAAATGACACATTACACCTACATAAAATCATCTTATGAATTTCGAGGCAGCTGCTCTATGAATCATTGATATTTCACTCCTGACTCAGATATCAGAAACAAAGGGGCGTCAGAGAATGGCTGCAGCGACAACAGTGGAAATGATCTGATCCAAGTTACTTTTCCATCGGATTAAGCCTCTCATTTCTGTCCAGCGGAGCAATGACGTGTTGATTTACACACTAGATCACAAATAAACACCTAAGGGAATACATTTCCTAATATTGCACACAGATAAACAGACACCGAATACGTTTGTCCTTTTGAATGTGCAGATTGCCAGCACCACTGATGGAAAATTACATTATTTATCAGCATCCAAAACTTTCCAGACCCAATGCAGCAGCAGAGATGTTTGTATGTCATTTACATTTACTTTAATGAGGAATTATGGAATATCTATAAACTACAGTAAAAGAAAAACTGACAAAATTCACCATGTTGTCAATGCTATGGCATTCTAGATGGGTTGTTCAAATCACTAGGATTGAAGTCAGCTCCCAGGGTCCTTTAATATTACGCATCCAAAAAATGGGTAAAAAAAACAATACTTACTGATGATACATGCGGAGAACATCATAGAGATAGTCCTTCTCTGCTTCATTGTCGACTAGCAACTCCACCTGCACAACACAAACACACAAACCTCTGATCAGATCATCATTAATCATCAGAAAACCAATCGCATGCACATCTTTTACCTGGTGGTGGCTAATCTGCTGGAGAAAGGTTTTGAGGAAGCGTTTTGGCCAGTCGATGATGTAACACATCTCTCTCTCACTGAGTGAGAGACTGAGACGGAAGGTCAGCGAGGGAGAGAGGTCGTGGGAGAGAAAGAGAAAGAGGAGGTGGACGAACTATTGTCTGTCTGTAAGTTAGGCCTCTCTCAGATTGGTTGGGTCTCGTGTTGTTTATGCTTGAATGGTTTAGCTGGGCCTTTTTTCCTGTACTGTGAGTATCATTAGTTCTGATCTGCTCCACTGGACCTGGTAATGTTCCTGGGCTCAGATAAAGAGGTTTATCATGCTAGCAGTGTCACCTTACATTAGTGCGCCACCGCGTTATTGCTAATGAAGTTCATCTAATGTGAGCTCGGCATGTTAAATGGAAAAGCCAAACTTCTTCAATAAACACGCAGATGAATGGGTTATTGGAAAGAATGAATGAACGAACTAAATAAGTAAAAGGAATGAACAAATGAACAAACAATCAAACAAACTATAAAAAAATATTGTTGGTTTAACTTAAAAAATTAAGTAACCTGGTTGCCTAGAAAAAAGTGAGTTCATACAATGAAGGAGATTGATTTAATCATCAGAAACTCAAAATAATACGTTATCTGAACTAAATAAATTATTTAAGTTGATTGACAAGAGAAAAAATGTTGTGATAAATCTTGAAAATATTTTTTTTTCCAGTGTAAGAAAGTTTAAGGCGTAAGTAAAATGATTGGAGAGTCTGATGTTATTTTGTTTAAAAATTACAAGGTAAAAAAAAAAATAATTTAAACGGATGAATCATTCACAATAACATTGATTGGGTGAACTTTCATTTCATACTCAATGTCAAGTTTGTAATATAGTGTACCAATACTCATGAAGGTATCAATCTAGCAGCATTTAGAAACCAAGAACATAACAAAGGTGGTGTTAGTTGAGGTGTGATTAACATTGCACAATTTTAACTGATTGAGTCATTATTGTTAGGGTTGTGGTGTGGACTTCACAATTTTCATAGAATTATATTGATTTGGAATACTTTTCGGTCCATTAGAAGTCATCATGTGGTTCAAGTGGTTGTCTAAATTTAAGTGCACACCAGCTAACCAGTTCACCTGAAGAGTTGTTGTGTTGGGCATCCCATTAATTATACATTTTTCATTGTTTCTTGCCTCTGAATATATTGCCTTTGGAGAGCAGATTGTGCTCTTCATATCTGTTGCAAGCATTTTGTCTGTAAATCCAAAGGGACTAATGTTTCAATAACACAGCGAAACTAACATCTTCTCTGCTGAACAGCTGCCATTGTTGATGATGCAAACACACCGTACGGATACATTAGACTATCCGACTCCACTTACTGAAACCATCTTGCTTGCCTTATGTCATCTTTGAGTTCCTAAAAAAGCACCTGCTAGGGAAGATGCATTGCTTAAATAAGCACTCTAAAACTCAAAGCTAAACCCGCTTCCCCAGGGCAAATACAGCATCTGCTTGTTCCACTTAGCTGGATGCTAAAATGTGCTTCATATTTTAGTTTATGACCTCTAACCTTTCAGGGCATATTTAAGGTCTTGTAATATATTGCAGCTTGCCTGAGATGTAGAGCTAAATATAGCTAGTCATTCAGCCTATTGTGCTAGCAGGGAGGCTAAGCTGTAGTTAGCTGCTAGTGTAACATTCTTTAACAACAGAAGTTGCATTTAGTCTACATACTATTCTGATACAGAATAAAGATGTCCTTGAATAAAGATGTCCTTGTGAAAAACCTACGTAAGTTGTACTGTGACAGACTTTTGATAAGTCTAGCATGGTAGCTAATTGCTAGCCTGTCATCACAGAAGGCGGCAATATTAGTCATTCAATGTATAACATACAGCACATTTTATTTCGCCCACTACTCAGATACCCTACATACCTGTCAATCAACCCAATCACTGTTAGGAAGTGGCTGCCTCATGTGTCTGATCAAAATGTGTGATTAGTTATATGCTTTTGAGAGAATTTCTGCTAATCTGCTAATCGTAATAACTTCTATCTACATAGTTCAGCATGTCTTAGTAATGTAACCTCTGGAATACATGCAGCGCTGAGAGTTAATTGTCTCTCTGTGGTGACTGACAACTGGTTTATTTCCCATTAGCGGATGATCGAATCATGGGCAAACATTTACCATGCTTCTTTTCCCTTCAGATTTCCGCTAGCATGTTGAAGACCCCTTGATGGCAGCTTAAAGTATGTTGCAGTGACATGAATGGCAAATAAGCTCTGTGTTTTTTTGGTGTATGTCAAGCATGTGTTTGCCCACTGCAGTGACACACCCATTTATCAAGTCCTTCGAATGCAATCTTGCTTGTATTGTGTGCAACTGAGTACATTCCTTACTAGAGGCCACCGACTGGTTTTTTATCCTCAGGGAAATTATTACAGACAAGGTCAAAGTTGATTCATGTCTTGCTTCAGATCATGTTCTACTTACTGTCTGGCTAACATTGTTCAGGAACAACACTGGGGAAAGAAAGCGATGGTATCATAAAAGGCGACTTGTACATTTTTGAGTGTCACAACAACCAGAATTGCAACTCAAAAAGTCTCTTTGATAAGACTGGGGACTGAGAATCGGTTCTGAATGAGAATAAAAATTAAATTAAAAAATGTAACTGAATGGTTTTAATGACTTTTGGTTCTGTATGTGTATTTTTCTGAATGATGAGGGTAAAAGACTGCATATTCTGATAGTTTCCTGCACCACTGCTTAGAGCATGTAACATATTGGTAAATTATTTAATAACATTATTTTAACTATACACCTAGGACACTTCAGTAAGCTTTATGCTTAATGCAAGAAATATAATTTGTGTGTGTGCATTGTCTTGATTGTACACACTTATTATCTTATCATTTTTACTTCAAGTATATTTATATTAGACATTTAGATATTAGAAAACAAGACAAAGATGCAGGGAATTGGCCAAGGACAAAGCTTTATTGTCTTTTAATTGTTAATCTTGTATCACATAACATTTCATCCTCATCATTTAACTTAGACTGCAAGCTCACAACTGCAGTAAAGCATACTGAATGATTTTATTTTATTGCCATTATGGTGTAGATTCGGTGGCAGAAGAAATGCTGTCAGAGTACTTTAGTACAGTTCAGATGTTCAAACTCCGTTAACAACATGGAAATCATTAAGTTTCAACAGTACAACAGATTCTGACAAAACAATCAGGTTGATTAATTTACCATTGTTATGTGAGTCAAATAAGGCTTCATCAACCATAACTAGAATGACTAATATGCCCAGTTTTTCAGCAATACTTCCGTTTACAGATTTGAAGGCTTCGATCATTTAAGGTAAAGTGAAAGACCTACTAGTTAGTGTCTAATCTAACTAGTTGAAGTGTGAATTTTACATCCCAGTTTATGATGCAGTCCTACCCAGTTCTCGATTCGCCAACTCTGATAAAAATACAATTCCAAACCGTTCTCAAAATCTCAATTTCCCTTAATAACAAACCCATCAATCAAAAAGTTTGTTGGCAAGTACTTTTCATAGGGAGTATAAAAACAAGCGACTGGCGGAAGTAGGACGTGGCAAAGCTCGGGCAAACGGAGCGATGAGTTGATCTACGGCCTTAATTTCCACCATATGGCCTTGAGTGTAAAAGTTATTGCTTGATTTCAAACACATGCTTTCTCAGGCCAGTAAACCTACAGGATTGTGGGATGTCATTCAAGTCTGCTCCCAGTTAAATGGAATCGGCTATTAGGCAGCGTGCTACGTTGTGTAACTCCGTCTTTCGACTGGAATTTCGTCCTAGCGTTGGAGCCAAGAATGAAACCCTGGAGCTCCACCGTGAGATTTTGCTTCAGATAAATGTTTAATCCATTGTTTGATATGCACAGTCTTATCATAGACTCCATTGTCATCATTTCAGGCTCTTCACTAGCACAACCTTCATTAAAAACCAATGCCAGGTGACCACCTCAGGTAATTTAAGCGGATTTGCAATTAGAGTAATGCACAATCATCCATGAAATCTCATAAAACAACATTGAATTAAAGAGAGCTACAAGAGACTGAGCAATTTAAGCGGGAAAGGTGGTAAAAAAACTAATACAAAGAATGTCTGAAAGCGATACTTAAACCAGGCCTATAACCCGATTTAAGGGGTCGCACGCGGTCTGCGGGGACAAGAGAAAGATTTGCAAATCATTAGTGGCTCTTAATTGAATATTTTCCACCTTTTGTTAGGAGCCATTTCATTTGCAAGCCGCAATCGTTCTACCGTTCGTGCTTCCAGTGTTTTTCATAAGATTAGCACTGCAGTTTAAGGTGTATTCCCTGCAGATAAACACTTCGGTCACTAGAGGCTAGTTTGAATGTATGAGATGATATTGTGTTTCCAAGTCAAATGGCGATAACTGTGCAAACGTTGCAGCATTATGATCTGGTACTGACACTCTTGAATAGATGTTCAGCTTCCATGTGGATCTTTTTTTTGTCTGTCTTGGCTACTTACATTTTTTGGGAAACCCTTGGGTAAAGGATGACTTTTGTCTGTATTCATTAATGCTCATCTAACACCAGTGACATTTTTGCATACTTTTTATTTGTTTGTGTTTAGTTTCAGATGCATTCCCTCCGTGACCTTCAGACTCATGCACTGAACAGATTTAGCCGTTTATTTGTACAGTGAGTCACACTACTGCTGACGTGTTGGCTTTGTGCGTATGCGAGTTTCTGTTTGAGATAACCTGGCAACTGTCACTCTCTCTGCTTGGATTTATCTGTTTTCTTCGTCTCTATGGCAGTCTCCCATTATTCTTTCATCTAAAAAGACGTCTAAAGTCAGCTTTATCCACTTTACATCTTTACCTTCTCCTATAGTAGCATTAAAGAGCATTTGAACAGACACTTATAAATGTCATTGAATTAGATAACTAGTATCAAACCAAGTTTCAAACCATACACAATATTTTCAGATTCTGCTGTGAATAAACACAACAATATTTAAAGTCATGGACTTCTGTCTTTAGTAAATTTGTAAGTGACAAATAGTTATAATTTCAAAGTGCTATCAGTTGTTTTGCCAAAAGAATTACTGTAGGGGCCATTTACACTACACCGTTTTCAACTAAAAACGGTAAACCTTTTATGCATTCTGGCCATTCATTTACGTGACAACTGTGTTTTGAAAACGGGTTATCGTATCCATGCAAAAACCAAAAAAACACAAATTTGTAAAACATTGTCGTCATGCGCATTAAGTGTTCTGTCTATAGGCGAGGTTTCTAGTTTTTCTTTACAAAGTGACACCTGGCAGCATAATATAGCATTTTTTGTTGTTTTCGTGTATCTGTTTGAAAGGGGTTCATTTTGACAACATTGTCGCCTACATAAAAAAAATAATTGACCGCTGTGGAATAACAGGCCACTCCTCTGTGCAGGCCACATTATTAGATCCAGCTTGACAGGAAATCCCATCATTCAGCTCATCACTGCGTCATCAACCTACGCCTTTGTTATTGTTGGAAACTGCGCCTACTTGTGGTGAAAAAGTCGTGCATAATCGTGCCTTTAAATGTCATAAAAAATAGAGAGAGAGAGAGATGTGAGAGCAGTGCAAAAATAATTGTCAGGCACACTGATTCTGATTGGTTAAAAAGTGCAGGCCACTCCCCTGACTAGCTTGAAAAGTGTTTTTTTCTTTAAAAAATTCCATTTGGTTTGACATTTAGACATTTGTAAGTGTAACTTGTCCAAATACTTCAACTCACCCGCATGATCCCAAGAAAAGACCTGGCATCGGGAGTTTTATGGCTCATGTAATCAGCTGGCTTGCTTGGACTGACCCACGGGTCAAGTCAATAGTCTCACTGAAATCCTCACACATTGCTTACAGCAGCAGGTGCTGCTAGCAATTCAAAAGGCCCAGCCACGTCGCAGCTGCAGTGCATCAGCAGAAAACACATCACTACGCACATCTGGTGGTGTAAATCTCAGTTCAAGTCTGCCAAGATACGCTGCGGCTATCTTTCAGGAGGCCATATTAGGCAGTATTGGCTACTTGTCCTTAAGGTGACTGATTTATTTATGGATGGTTACATGCTCTAATGGCTCCTTAACAACTGAGGAAAGGAATAACAATATTAATGAGAATCTAAAATGTTTAAATAATTTTTAATTAATGCGATTAATAAAGGCTGTTCGCAACTCATCATATAAATAAGATATTCATTGAAAATAATTGAAAACCATCATTGTTGTGGTGCTATTTATTTAAATATAGTTGACAAAGTTGAACACCTTATTTATTAGAATAGCATGCACCGATTAATCGTGCAATACGTCTAGCAACATGCGGACGTAATTAGCGTAAATTTTGATTTCTTGTTGTATCAGTAGTGCATACGTATTTAAATACCATTAAATGTACAATATGTAGTAATTTTGTAATAAAATATCCAAAAATCACTTGCATAGTATGATATATTTCCTGCAGTTATGTACTTACAATATCCCAAAGCATCCAAAGATATTTTTATTTCAGAGAAATTCCACTTTTAAATAAGTGGCCGTACAGGAAAAAAAATGTCGCCGGTCAATGACACAATATCTACGCTATCGTTGTTTTCCGTTCATACTGCCATGGTCATAACATAACCATGATGACAGACGTGGACAGCTGCATAGTGCGTAATGTTTAGCGGCACAAAGTTCTTGTTTCCTTCAAACATAGACCATGGCAAGCAGACTTGGGACAAACAAGGAGAACTAAAATAAAATGAGAATCAATATCAGCGTGGCGTTTTTGAGATGCTGAGAGCTCCATGTCCACGAATAACTTGGACTTGACAGAGCTCAGAGTCACGACTTGACAGCTTTATTAGACAGGTGAGCAAATGTACATAAAACAAATGTTATATATTGTTAGCTCAACATGAGCAAACAACATAGCAAACAAACTAACACATAGTATAACATTATAACTTCCAACACACATTTGAATGCCGTTTAGTGTGATAGTGTAACATTAGGCCGAATAAAGCAGCGCTACTTTACCTCACAAGTTTAATTTGTCTTATAAACTGACCTGTGTGAGTAATCCAGCACTTGCGGGTAGTTCGTTAGAATTAAATGTCCTTCAAGTCCCATCATTCAGCTAATCACTGCGTCATCAACCTACGCCTTTGTTATTGTTGGAAACTGCGCCTTCTTGTGGCAAAAAAGTCGTACATAATTGTGCCTTTAAATGTCATAAAAATATATTAGAGAGATGTGACAGCAGTATCAGTAAATTGTGTGATTGAGATTTGAACTTGCAACCCATTTGAGAATGAACCCACAGTTCATTTTTGATTCATATACAGTACTTTCAAATATATGGTTTGAATGTACTTGAACCACATATTTTTTCAGCTTTGTAACTGACTGGTTAATCAAAGTGTTAGATTAGTGTTTGAAATTGAAAATATACAAGCAGTTTGTATTCACCACCATTCAAAAGTTTGGGGTTGGTACGATTTTGTTTAATGTTTTTGAAAGAAGCCTCTTAAAAATATCAAGATTGCTTTTAATTGATCAAAAATACCGAAAAAAAAGCAGTAATATTGTGAAATATTATTAACATTTTGAATAATTATTCTATTCAAATACATATTTAAATGTAATGATGTGTATTTTTCACTTTCCAGCATGATAACTATAGTACTTTATAGCCTTGATCCTTCAGAAATCATTCTAATATGCTGATTTGCTGCTCAAGAAACATTTCAAATCATCAATGTTTTCTTTCATGATTATTCATGATGAACAGGGGTTAAAACAACAGCATTCATTTGAATATCTTATGTCTTTAATGTCGCATTTGATCAATTGAATGCATCCTCCACTGAATAAAAACATTCATTCTTTTTTTAAAGACCCCATACTTTAGAATGGTGGTATATGAAAAACAGCTGAATTTAAAGATGGATTAGTGCATGTCAGAATTGTGATTCACATTGGTGTGTCCCCTGTGTAATTCAGGTCACGATTGGAGGCTGGACAGGGCTTCTGCCGGATGCCTCCAGCGGTGCGTTCAGCGAGCGCCGTGGGGAGCTCGGGTTAGTTACGCTTGTTACAGTATGTAAGCCTCATGTATGGAGAAACAGACTGAGAAATACCTCAATTAAGCCTGTTTTCTTTTAGATATGTGACATATCAAATATTTATTTTCCAAAAAAATTTCCACCAGCATTTTCTGATTAGTTTTGGTCCCAGGGTGATGGAACAATGTAAAAATTGCAGGGTAAAGGGTATTTACGGCGTTGACGAGACCAGTGTCCTTTCACCGTACCAGTTTATAGCCAACACCCTCAACCAGAAGACCTCAGACTGTCTGAGATTCTGTTAGATTACTCAATATCAAATCACTGCTCAATGTTGCAGTACTCTGCATTTGATCAGAATTATATGTTCCTTGGGAATCAACTCATGACTATTAAATAGAGTGGAGAGACTTTTTTCCCACAATATCTGATGGCATACTGTATCCCCATTTTCAGCAAGGTGACAATACTGCAAATAGAGTTCATGGTGTTATTACAAAACCTTCTCTTGAATTATGAATAAAAATTATAATTTGTTTAAAGGGGTTATGAACCGTTTTTTTTTTTTAATTTTATAATATTATTGTCTGAGGTCAACTTATTTATTTTGATGTTTTTTTTTAATGTAAAAACCAAGCGAACGTTATAAGTAACACCCTATTTTCTACCCTGTTTTGAACCCAGCTCAAAACGTTCAGTTTTTATGGGCGTCTCGCATTGAAGATTTGGACGTAAACGCCCACTGTTGTGAGTAGATAACAGTTTTGCATATATTTACCGGTTTGTCATCACAAACAAACCGGTAAAAACCGGTTTGTCGAGGTAGGACTATGTTATTTAGCTATACGTGTAGTGGGCGGGGCTAAACCGGCCATGTTGAAGTAGGCGTTGATCTTCTTCTGCAGGGGTTGTGTTCTATCCTCTTTGACGTCATAGTTCCCCATTTTGAAAAACGAGTCGTTTGCTGAGCCTGGTGTCAATAAAAGCGTTTATTGGACTATTAAGGACGTTTTCAGTTCTGAAACTTACAGGATATTCTTATATTATGAAAAGCTCCAGGAAAATTTGATTTCTCAGTTCATCACCCATTTAATTGCAAAAAAACATCAAATGTGCTCATGAAAAACATAGCCCTAGCTATAACTCAAGCCATTTGGATTTTCTTCACATAATGCTTTTCGTCTTCTCTTTTCCAAAAGGGCAATTTTATCTGCTTTTCACCACCGTTCATCTAGGCCTGATCTTTCTAAAATGAGCGTTTCCTAGTCCGCTGTATAATTAGCAGCTTTGGAGATTTGAGCGCAGTCATCCATGGAGCGTGTGATTGTGATGCTCTGGTTCCTGCGCAATAGTTCCGTTCAACTGCTATTCTGGATCTCGGGCAGTCGCGGTAATTACCGGAAATGATTTGACTTGATCATGCCATCTTTTCTATGGGCCCAGCGCACATCTCGCTGCTGCTCTACCTCTGTTTTTTTTTTGTTCGTTTCTCAGCTGTGTAGGTAGCTCCGCTGGTATTCCAGCACATAATTAGGAGTCTACAGGTGCTACAATAGCCCCAGTGGAGAGCTGGAAGAATGATTGACGCTAATGAATTTGGTACAATGGTGTAATCAGTGCTGAACATGGCCATGTGGGTGTCTCTGTGTGTGTGTGTCTCTCTTTTGTTCTGTCCAGGTCTGCAGGGATACTCACTGCACCTCGGCGGTCCAACATCTCAGCTTTACCTTCACACGAATGCCTTTCTTTCTCTCCTATTCTTTCATTTCTCGTTCCTCCTTGCCATCTCTTTTACATGAGGTTTTTCACATTCAGATTCCTCTCCTTCACCTCACAGCCCTTATCTGCTGTCTGGAAGCTGTATTGTAAAGTGCTAAAATATGTGTCTGTTACGGAAGATGTGTGTGTGGTGGATGTCTCTGTGGTAAAGCGATAACGATCTCCTCCACAGAAATGGCAGTCTTTCTCCTCATCACAAATCCTTTTTTATAGTCAAACTCGCCTATTGGAGTAGATCATGCAAAATAGAAACATTGCTATACAATCACTATTCTCTTATCCTCATGTCATTTTCTTTATTCTATAAAACACAAAATGATTTTTTTTTTTTAGATTTGAGTGCAACAGCAACTTAAAGGTAATTAATTTGATGAAGTTATTATTATTATGTCTTTAAAATATGTAAATTCTACAGTCAAATGAGGTATACTTTTAAATGAGGTACACATCATTGTATGGAAAAGAGAAGCTCAAATTTTGCCTTACATCTCATAGTGTGTTCCACAGAAATAAAGTGAATGAAATGGTGGTGAGTAAATGATGACAGAATTTTTTGTTTTTGGATCATTATTCCTTTAATACCCATAAGTAAATGTTTCATCTCCACGTTTTTATGTTACTCAGGGGAAATCATTTCTCATCTGCTTGAAACTTGACTGTATATTTATTCAACATGAAGCTCAGTTGTAAAAATACACTTGTGATCGAGTCAAACTGCTCTTATAGCACTTTTCCCTCCGTTTGTCGCCATGTAGCCAGACTCTGACCCACATTTCTAACCTTTTTCTCTTGGGCTGGTTAGGTTTGAGTAGTTAGAAAACACCAACCCTGCACTTTGTGGCTGCTTTAGGATCTAATTTTGACTCCACCGTTATGCCTCAAACCCTCAATAACCAAATACTTCAGAGACCACACACATTTCAAACATAACCTCCGGTATTAAAAATATACTTGTGCCATTCACAAATATGAAAATAGCTCACAACCTGTGTTTGCAACCTTGCAGTATTTGGAGCCCCTTTTATCTGAATCTTTGGAGCTCTTTAATCACAAATTCTGTGTTCCTCGGCCACAATCACGAGGAGATAGTCCCTGTAATCAAGGTCAGTCCACATGACAATCATAAGATAGACTGTGGCCTTGAGTAAAGAACATAATGCCACTGTTTGTCTGGTTTGTTTGAGCGTCTTCCACAGCTATGCAGGCCAATGTGAAATCAAATCTGGGCCTATTTATCCATTTCTTATATCTGGTTTGGAAAGTACATGTCATATCAAGTCAAGTCACATTTATTTATATAGCGCTTTTTAACAATATGAGATTGTTAAGCAGCTTTACAGAGATGATTTACAGAGATAACAGGAAAATAATGCAACAAAGTTTGCTTCCAGTCTAGAAGAGAATAGTGTCACATTCCAGCTTAACTAAGTTCTGTGATGTTTCATTTTTGTTGTGAAAAAGTTGTTAATTTATTATATATATATATATATATATATATATAGGCCTATATATATGCAAAAGCCTCTAAATGCCATTTAAA
>JAOTRC010000022.1:33063717-33082966 GCA_027497675.1 Cyprinella lutrensis
TATATATGGGTTTTTTTCTGGGTTGAAATGTGGGGGGGAACTGTTGGTGCACAACAGGAAACCAAATGACCTCTTCTATCAGGAGACACTTCCTTCACAGCACAAAATGTCGGAGAAATAATTTCGACCCAGGTTTCGCCCATTTCCTGCTAAAAGGAGAAAAGTGTAAGCTCTTCCCCGTCCTATTATGCAAGCGTGTGCTGTGAGGGTCTGTCTTCTCCCCCAGTCACCCAGTATCCTGTTTCAGATTCGTTATTATCAGTGTAAACACCTCACCCTCAAAAGCAGGGAGACGTACTGATGATGGGGGAGAAAGGGATGTCTGGAATGTTAACATCTATAATGAAATGTGATTGACATGTTTAGGGGGGAAATCAGTTTTTTCTCTTAAAAAAATGTGTAATGTATGTAATAATTCATACACACACTCATGTTTGCCATTGATGAATACACAATGCACTAGAAGATGAAAGTGGTGCTTGTCCAGGCAAAACTCACTGATTACTTAAAAAAGTTCTAACACAGCAGTTGAGTTGTTTTGGATAGAAGCATCTGCTAAATTAATAGATTTAAAAGTTAACCTATTATTCATGTCTGGAGAACAAATGGTGTACAGTCAGCAGTAAAATGTAATACTTAGGTTTAGGGCTGTGTTTAAATTCAATACAAACTCACACATTTGGCAAGTTTTGATACTGTGGATATGGGTCTAATCTGCCATTTCATTTCTGGTGGCACTAACACTTTGTTACTCTTTTGAGACCTAATAAGATGCGCGAGGTGAGAGTAGAATGACACTGAGCTCATAATTTATGGAAAAACCTTATCAAATGGCAGACATTGCCATCTAACTGACTCGTTATAGAAGGGCTGTTTGAGGGTATTTTCTATACATTTTATTATGCTGCCCTTTTTTCTTTCATGTCCTCAAAATAAAAAGTAGGAATAAACATAAGATGTATGTCTTAAAATTGCATATGAAATTGCTATCCATTTGAATTAGACCGTTTTAACACACTAATAAATGTATTAACACTAATAAAATGTTATGCATGTTTGTCAGTTTTGCATAAATGAAACGGGTAACAACAAAAGTTAAGTTACAAAATAATGGCATAGTTTAGCGTGGCAACTATTTGCATCATATTTAAATCATAAAATCATTTTCGAAATGGATTTATTTAATATTTTTCAAATCATCAACCACAAAAACCATAATCAGTATGACTAGCAGTGGAATAACCACTTTGTATTACTTAAAATATATATTTATGTATGACTAACAAATATCCATAACATTAACTTTACAAGTATGTTTATGTTTAAACAGTGTAATGCAAATAGATGCAATTTACATAAGTCTTACATTTAGTCCTAAATATGTTTCTTTTTTACCTTTTGTTTAACTTAAATTAGCATAAATCTGAGAGCCTATATGGGCTAGAAATGTTAGACACTGAAATAGACAACATCCTTGAGAGAAATTCAGTTACCCATTTAGGTTGGTTTAGGTTTAGTGTGTCAAACAACAGCTGTCGTCTTGGTCAGAAGTGTGACGTCTCTTGGTAACCAAGGCCAAATGTCAGTCTAGTGTGATTCGATACCGATCGTATCATATATCCCTCTGCTCACATAAAAGACACACCCAGGTCATTGTGCTAACGTTTGCGAAAGGCAGATCAAGTTTCATTTTCAGCGTTTTATTGAATCTGCATCAGAGTTGTTAAATGTTAAAATGTATAACTGCCTTGTTCATAAATCTAAATGCTTAAGTGGCTTACTATAGCAGCAGAGAATATTTCTCAGGTGATATGTACTGTAATTCATTTACAATTTTTGGTAAGATAGAACCGATTCGTTCAAAAACACTGATTCGTTCTGTAACGAAACAAGCAAATCATCATAAAGGAGTCATCAAATCAGTCTCTAAACTTGAACATTCAATAAGAAACACTGTTCACAGAAATGCAGCAAAACTAAAATTGTTGTATAAATTACTCTTAATTTAAATGTGTTTTTTAAAAGCAATAATGTATTATTTTTATATAACATTTTCCATAAACAGGTACCAATATACATTAGTTACAGTCAAACCAAAAATAATTTAGACATCATACAGTATATCATTTTTATATATATTTTTACTAGTGGGTACAGGACACTAAAATTCATTTAAGGATAGCAAAATAAAGTAAACTGTGACATACCCAAAAATTCTTCAGACGGACTACCAGTAAAATGTATTTGGGACCAAAAATGATTCACTTTGACACTTTGATCTGACCATGTTTTCCTTAAGTGTTTTTTTTTCTTTAATTGCTCATGCGACCATTTTGCACCACAGACTGAACAAAATCAAGCATTGCTTGGTAATTGGTTGACCTCAATTGGTATAATCTAATTGTGTGGTCCAATTAAACAGCTGATAATTCAACCTAATTCATGACCAAAACAAGTGAAATATCAACTGATTTCACATCTATTTGATAAGTTCTTATCACATTTTATTATCATAGTGAGTAAACTGTGATAAAGTGAGAAATGCCGAAGGTGTCTGAAAACTTTTTGGTTTGACTTTATATATTAGGGGCATAATTGCTGTAATATTAAAGGGGAATAATATGGAGAGGATACATTGCCCTGTGCCATCTGTTAGTTTGACATCTGCCCTGAATATTCAGCATAAACCACCCAGAAATCCTCCCAGCCTTAGAGGCAGAGAGAGTTTGGCAGGAATTCAAACAGAGCTGAAATTCCTCATCCTTCCCCTTTGGCTGACCTTGGACCAGCAGTTTTTTCACACTGCCCTCTCATACACCCACACCTTCTTTTGACCACCAACTGCCCAGGGCCAGTTATTGTCTCTTCTGAAGCACCAGGTTTGATGGGACAGTGCGTCACTGTCCTTAAATAAAGCTGTACCACCTGGGAGGATGACAACAGAGAAACATTTCCTGACATTGTCTGTATGCTGTCTTTGTCTAATGAAGCCTGGGAACAAAGTAATTTCCCTGTTAGGGCCAGACGCACTGCAAGCTGCCAAACGTAGACATCCGAATGGGTGCGTATGCTTTTGGTAAATGAGTTGAGGATATACTCAGAGGCATTTCAAAAATAGAAGAGCTCATCTGCAGCTTGAACCAGTTATTTATAAAAATTATTTACTCGAAATATAATCAACAATGAAAATAACATTTAAAATAGTTACTCATTTTATTTCAGCTTGCCAAGGCAGCATTACTCAAGTTAAAAGTAAAATCACTAAAACTTATTAAACAACAACTAAAAACAAATCTTTATAGACATATTTATGTCTGCAAAGAAAAACAATAAAAATAACAGTAACATAAACATTTTTATAAAACGTTAAAGGGGACCTATTGTGCCCATTTTTAAATTTTTATAAGTCTCAGGGGTACCCAGAATGTGTCTATGAAGTGTCAGCTCAAAATACTCCCCAGCATTTTATTATACCAGGGTTAGGCAAGAGCAGGTCGGTCCCGGAGAGTCACTGTTCTGCAGAGTTTAGCTCCAACCCTAATCAAACACACTTGAACCAGCTATGTCTTCAGGATTACTATACAGGCACTTCTTTTTCAGGACTGGAGCTAAACACTGCAGTGGCTTTCCAAGACAGATTTTGCCTGCCCCTGTATTATTCTATATTGACGTTGACTTCCTTTATTAATCCCAGAGGGAAATTCTTGTGGAAGGAAAAACATGCCGTTTTCATGCATGTATCTTTAAATGCAAATGAGCCGCTGCTCCCCACTCTGGAGGGCGGAGCCTGTTCAGTTCCTGCATTCAAACGAAAACATCTGTTTGGTTTTGATTATCTAGTGATTTATATCATGCAATTCTAAATATTTCTCGCAATTGTGACTTTATATTACGCAATTCTGACTTTATAATTCACAATTGCAAGTTTATATCAAGCAATTCTGACTTTAGAACTCACAACTGCAAGTTTATATCAAGCAATTCTGACTTTAGAACTCGCAATTGTGATTTTTTTTTTATCCTGACACAATTCTGAGATGCAAACGTGCAATTGCGAGAAAAAAAGTCAGAATTGTGAGATAAAAAGTTGTAATTACCCTGTTATTTTTTATTCTGTGGTGGAAAAAAGCTTCCATACATATAAGTCAAAACTTCTAATATATGGCACACATCTGAAGCATGCACAGAAAGCAAAAATGTAAAATACACACAAGGTTATGTCAAAAACAAAGTTCACAAATCTGTAGGCCTATAAGCAGCGTAAAATCACTCACTGTTCTTGAATTACTTTAGTAGCTTTAATAATAATTCATCTCTTACTTGAATGTTGCTGTTAAATGCTCTGGCAAGAAGATTAACATGGTGGACTGTTCTAGCTTATAGGGAAGTGGGCGTAGCTTGTTCCAATCTGATATCACATTATAACACATTCCTGAATGGCTCATTTTGAGACACTGTGAATTTGAATTATAGGTCCCCTTCGAAAATTCAAATGAAAACAGAAAATATAATTTTAAAAATCAAAAACAACTAATAGCAAATCAATGATGCTAAAATAACATTGGCTTGAACCGGATTGACCAACTCTGACATCTTCTGTGGGCAATAGAGGACTTTTACTCAGGCCCGCCTTGTTTGTTTAGTTTTAAAATCATGTGATACTGGCCTTACGTGTGTCAACAGACTGTCATATAAATAAAAAAGAAAGCTCAAATCATCCAGCTTCTTGAGGAAATGTGTGCTATCATTTATTAAAAATGATTAGACTAACAAGTTAAAATTTTCAATGAAGATAGCTGGAAGAAATTTTCCGTATTGAATTTTCACAGTTGTTGAATGCATTTCATTTAGTTTTTTGTTGTTTTTTTTTAATTAAAGAAAATGTCTGTAAACTTAAGTTCATGGCAGAAATTTACCAGTGGTTTTATATATTATTTTAAAAATATAAAATGTTGTTTCATGGATTTCATTGGATCTGATTTCTGCAACAATTGTTCAAAGAAAAAGGCAAAACATCACACAGCAGCTTCGATCTATTTCAGGGCAAAACACTTAATGGATGAAGGAACGGAAGGAAAAAAAATATCCTTGGCTGCATCTGTGTCGTAATCCATCTTCGTACCTTCCCAATTGCTAATATGAACCAGCTCTAAGAGCATCCTATGGGAGCATTCCCAGGGAATGATATCATCCCTCCCTGACAGGCAGCATGCTGGACAAACAGAATAAATAATGTGTTTACTCACACTCACAGGGCTCAATTGTGCAATAGACAAGAAAGATATGGTTCTTGTTAGAAAAGTAGTATCTGTAAGTTAAAGAAAGACACAAACACGCACACACACACACATACTGCTGTATTCCTGCATGGGCCACGTGTTCACACAGATGCACTGACAGTGTTATAGCAGGTGCGAGAGTGTCTGTGTGTTTAAGCCGATCCCAAAGACACAGAAAGATTTAAGGTCAGAACATCATGCATAATAATTTAATATTGGCCAGGGTTTTAACTACGCTCACTGTGCTCAGAATTGTATAGACAACCAGGAAGTTATAAATAAATATTACACACACACACAGTAGGAACAGAATATTTCCTTTTGGAAATGATGTATGTATACTTTTATTCAGCAGGGACAGTAAAGACATTTATAATGTAAAAAAATAATAATAATCTTTCTTTTTAACTTTCTATTCATCTAACTATCCTAAAACAGGTATATACACTATATAATGATGTAAAAAATATGCTTACTGCTTACAACATTTAACATAAGAAGAAATGTTTCTTGAGCAGCAAATCAGCATATTAGAATGATTTCTGAAGGATCATGATGTGACACTGACCACTGGAGTAATGATGCTGAAAATTCAGCTTTGCAAAAAATAAATTACGTTTTAATTTATATGTACAGTTCTTTTAAATTGTAATAATATTTCACATTATTACAGTTTTACTGTATTTCTGATCGAATAAATGCAGCCTTGGTGAGCATAAGAGACTTCTTCACAGAAAACAATAAAAAGCTACTGACCCCAAACTGTTAGTGTAGTGTTTAAAAATACTACATGCTAAAAGTGGTGTTCGTGTAGGAGGGCAGAGAGAGGCGGGTGTTCCTTTAGCAGGGCAGCCAAAGTACAATGTCTTCCTCTTGGCTCTGCCTCTCTCTCTCCGTCTCTCTCTCTCTCCCTCCCTCTCTTTAAGGTGGGGCTCATTTCCTCTGACACAGACACACACACAGTCTCACAGTAGAAAACCATCATGTTCTCTATACAGCGTCTCAATATTATGTTCACTGTCAGTCCAGAGGTCCCAAAAAGTATTCTAAAACGTTTTATTAAATGTTCATATATCACCGTAAATGTTCATATATTATATTACCTAAAAAATATAAAATCAGCTAAACAAGTCCTGTTCATTGGCTGACACATGGTAACCAGTTATACTTTGTAGCCTAAGTAATTTTTTAAAGAAAGCACATATTTTTAGCAAAATATACCACAAAAAAAAATGTTTGTTGGGTATTAAATGATAAAACAAAATACTGTTTAAAATGAAGAAAAAAATGATTTTTTTTTTTTAATGGAATACTGCAGTACTTAAAAACGATTTATCCATGCACATCATTATTTATTTTTAGTTTATTTATTTTTATTTTAATACAACCTGTCACTCACACGAGATCCACCAATAGCAAACCACAACCATCAAATCAATTCCCAATGGACAAAATCAAGTCCCGCCTTACATATTTTCTTGTTCCAGAAGCCGTTTCACTTGTAGCCTATATACGTCACAATATTGAAGAAAAGGCCATCCCAGCCTCCAATTCATGGTGACTTTAATATTTACCACGCTGTATACCATTCCAACTAGTTTTAAAATATAGGTATGAAATAAAATGCATTGCATAACCAATGAATCAAGGTTAGCATGACCTGATGTCCCATGGTAATACCATTTTCCGCTGCTCTAGTGATCATTCACGTGCATTTAGAGTGCAGGTGATTGGCAAAAACAGACAAACAAGCTAAAAAATAACCTATATGGTCCCATGAGCAAAGATCTCACACTAGGCTTTGAGAAGGTCTTGTGCCAGGTAAGCAAGTGAGAATGCTAACCGTCTGCTTTCTCCAAGTATTACAGACCTGCTTGAGTCATTTGGTACAGCAAATGTACATACTGTGCACAGTGTACTAAAGAAAGAGTTTTACAGTTGTGTGCTATTCTGAACATAGCAAGCGTGTCTTTCTAAGTGAAACTGAATGTGATGTGTTACATTTGACGATCACCAGGTGGCAGAAACTAACTGTGAAACCAGACGGGATCTAAGCTAGATGTACAGATAATGCTGCTGTCTACCAGTAGATGGCGTCACTGACCATCAACGTGAACCTGATTTTACCAAGTACAACATGTTCCTGGATCAACATCTTTGTTGATTCTGGAACAACATTACAATCAACCAATCAGATTTAAAAGGACAAGTTTACAGTTTATATAAAGTTTAGGCTTACAACCAGGGTTAGGTGCTTCTTCATTTATCATTTCCCTCAGATTTTAGGGATAACTTATGGGTAGGGTTAGGTTTAGGGATAGGGTTAGGACAAGAATGCTGTTCCATCAACAAAATATAATAATCCAGGAGCATGTCTTGTGAAAATCAACTGTCAAACAACAAATGAGATAATGGCGTAAACCACAGTAAATATATATAAACCACTGTAATGATAGAAGGATTTTTAAAAGAGACACTAGAATTATGGGTTTTTTTTATTTATTTGTTTTTCCTTTTATTTTAGTAGTTGTAGTATTAATAGTAGCAGTAGTATAGCCTTCAAATTAATCTTTGAATACAATACAACTTCTGCACAGACAAGAGGCAGAATTATAACTATGACTAGATTGAATCGGAAAATGACAATTAAAAAAAAATTAAGCTTCAAATCAATGGAACCATTGTGAGGGTCACTCAATATTGCTTGGAGTGTTAAAGCTTTTATTTAATTTAAATCGTTTTATTTTATTTTATTTTTTTGTATAGTTTGTTTAATTTTTTATACAGTTTATACATTCTTCATCTTAGTTAAACATATACTCCATAACTTCACATATCCATAGCCAAGCTGATATGAAGTTTATCAGCCTGAAAAACTAGAATTACAATTTTAACATATTAACATAGTGTTTTACTTTTGTCTATTTGTGGAGTCCTCCCAGGCCTGTGTATTTGCACATGGGAGTCCTGTTTATCCAGTCAGAAATACACTGCTCTGCACACAGACTCTCTATTCAGGCAAGGCGTGTGTGGGTGAGTGCTTGCGCGTGTGTGCATATGTATGTGTGTACTGAGAAACCTTCTGTGCTATAGGACTGGGGTTAATTAAGGTAAATTACCCTAGCACTTCATTTAACACAAACCCAGTATGTCCAGCAAAGCTACTAACATAAACACACTCAGACAGAGAACTCCTTCATACTGTATCTACAAACTCAGTATACTCCAGATCTGGACACTGAAAGGCTATAAAAGTGAAAAACCCAGATGATGGTTACAAACTCACACTGTTGCAACTAAACAGAAGGTACATGAAAATGATTTGGTAAATTTGCTATATTTTGGTTTGTGGCATTGCGCATATTTTGTTCGGTCAACTGCAAAACGGTTCTTATATTTGCAAAGACACTGAAGTCTGCAATCAATTCCAAAATAATCAAACATATTCTTCTAAAAGCAAATGTCCTGAGCTGACTTAATTATACTTTGTCAATTAACGATAGATTCATATGTATTTATTTCTAAGTCTCCTACAGGGAATTTTAGGAAATCATACGAGACAAACCTGATACCTAAATGAAACATGACAGAGAACTCCATTAGGATTCCTGAGCTATTAAAGAGCGACCTCAGGGCAATAAGATATTCCTCTGAGTGATGCTCTCATAATAACTGCAGCAGTGACCGTATTTATAGCATTACTGTAAGCTGCCACCACAGTCTCACTCTTCTTACAGACGCAATGAATTCACGATCAGAGTTTTGCATCTTTTAGCCAGCCGATAAGATTTGATGCCATAAACTTTGACAAAAATTAAATTTAACTCAGTATAGTACAATACACTGTATACCATTTAAAGTCTGGTGTCGGTGTAAATGTTTTTTACAAGAAGTCTCTTATGATCACCAAGGCTGCATTTATTCAATCAAAAATGTAATATTGTTATCACAATTTAAAAACACTGTTTTTATTTTAATATATTTGAACATATAATTTATTTCTGCAATTCAAAGCTGAATTTTCAGCATCATTACTCCAGTCTTCAGTGTCACATTCAGAAATCATTCCAATAGGCTGATCTGCCAGCAGGGCTCTTGCTGTTTTTGTAGAAACCGTGATAGTGATACAATGTTTTTTTCAGGATTCTGTGATAAAGTTTACAGCATTTTTTATAAATATATCACTGTAAAAATAAAACCGTAATTTTTACGGTAAAAAAACAGCAGCTGTGAATGCCAGAACTTTACCATTAAAAATGCGGTAGGAACGTTAATGGGTTTACACAATTAGCTTAAAATTTACAATAATAAACCGTATTTCATTTCTGATAAAATGTTGATTTACCATCCTTTTGGAAAAAAATATATCTGTTTTGTACTATTGTAATACACTGACAACCAACAATCATCACAGCAGTGATGAGCGTCACATAATCAATCAAAGCTCATCAAAACAAGTCTTCCATAAGTGGGTTAATACTTATATAAAGAAGCAGCAGACTGTCATTCTCACAAACATTAAACACCATCAACATCATGGTAACACACATGAAATTAAAAAAAGAATGCAATAAACATGAATTTAACATTAAATATAACATAAAACCCTAATGTACAAAACTGCTTACAAAAAAAACAAGAAAACTACGAGGAACCATATAATTATTTCAACAAAAATACATAAAATGTGAAGTGTCTCACAGGGAATTGTGGGAATGTCAATTTACGGTTTTTCACTGTAAATTACACATTGAGTTGTTCTCTTTCACCTTCAAAAACTGTAACTGTAATGGTATTTTACTGTAAAATTACATCACAGTTATTTACCGTATATAGTACGGACACTTTCTGTTAACCAATTAACAGTTTTGCACTGTAGCATTTTTACAGTGTTTTACTGTTAAAATCACGATTATTATTTACACTGTAAGCACTGGCATTGCTTCATAAAACTGATCTTGAACCACTGGAGTCACGTGGATTACTTTTCTACCACCTTCTACAATTCTTTACTATCTTCCTAGAAAGGGGTACACTAGTTGCATAGACTGTCAATGGGAGGACAGAAAGCTCTCAGATTTCATTCTAAAGATCTTCATTTGTGTTCTGAAGATGAAAGAACATCTTACAGGAACTGACATGAGGGTAAGCAATTAATGCAAATTTTTCATTTTTGGGTAAACTTTCCCTTTAAGGTGTTTTTGTCCAATTCCATTTAATAGAAAGCAGCATGAACATCTTCAAAACCTCTCCTTTTGTGCCCCAAAGAAGAAAGAAAGTCATGAGGGTTTTTTAAAATGACACCAGTAAATGTTAACAGAAATGCATCTAAGTATGAACCCAGTTATAAACTAATTATGAGAATGCATCGATTCAGTCAGAGAATATCATTTTCCCATGCATCTCTGGTGGCCAGTATAAAAAAAGGCTTGTGCACTGACTAGGTGTAGGGTCACTTTCAGATGGAGAAAGTCTCCCTCTCTCTCACTTTCCAAACTGTCAGACAGGAAGAGGGTTGTGATTTGGTGGCCAGTTGCATGAGACGCCACTTGTGTTCAGCTGGCCGCTGGAAAGGGAGGGTAGGCGGCAGTTACAAATGCTCCTCTTAACCCACTGACAGCCTCTGGCACTACTCGAAGAGAGAGAGAGCAAGAAGAGAGAGAGACATTTCTGAGTATAGAGGGGGAACTTGTTCAGCGGTGGACTTTTATCATGCTGAACTGACCAGCGTCTTCCCCTCTGGAATACACTACAAAACAACTGCTAGCAGGACGAGACTCGCAACACACGGATCATTTCACTGCAAGAAACCAAAATGCTCAGCTTTGGTGAGTGTTTGTTTGATCCCTCTTCAATGGAAACTTACATGCGACGTTTAGCCACACCTGATTCAGAGCTCAGAAACAGATGTTAGGACAGTGTGACTGGCATCAGCAAACACATGCAGGACAAAATTGCATTGCATGCAAGGACAGAACCACAAAACTGTGGCGAATCACAGAGCTTGTACGTTCAATACTTTACTGAACCCCAGACTCTAATGTTTGTCTTAATTAGATCGGATGGAGACAGATCCATCAACGGGCTCCCAGCTAAACCATGCAATCTGCCCAATGCATCAGTAGAAGAACAACATGCGCTGATTCATATTGCAGTTCTGAGACTAACCTACAATTTATTACCATTACAAAAAAGTTGAATGTTGTGTCTCAGGATAATTGAATGCAGGGTTTGCTTGGACGGCTTTTAGTTATTGCATAATATGGAAATGGTTTGATTAGAAAAGGCTCTGCTTGCTAGAATTTGACAAATGCTTTTGATTAAATGGGGAACTGTTTACATGTTCATAAACAGTGGACAAAGGTGTTGGTAATAAACCAGAGAAACACAAACTGAAATCTGCAATCTTCTAGATTAGTTAAACTTATTTCAGTTCGTTTGCAAATAGCAATAATTAGGCACCCTAGCAACCAATGAGCATTACCCTAGCAACCACACAGCAATGCGGAACATTTTAACATTGTAGCAGCAAGTTTGCATCAGCAAACGCAGCTCAGTTTCCTTCTGTGTCTAATTTTGGATTCAACATACTTCAACAAAGAGATACCAGTCGCATTATGATTCGTGCATTATTCTGTTCTCGTTCTGTTTAATGAAAGTCCGTCTGATCATCAGGGAGGACAGGAACAAACGCATCTTCAAAAAGTCTTTGTGGTAATCTACTGTGCTATTTCTATCAAGTCATCCTTTACAAACACAGTCATGAACCAGTGTTTATTTTGGTCTATTTTTCTTTTAGAACGCTTTCAAACTAAACAGTATTACGGTTCTGCACCATTACATCAATGTTTGAGTCAACATTTCAAGTGGGAAACACTGTGCCACTGAAATAACTGCAAATTAGATTCTGCAAACAGTTGGAAAATATCATTGTAAATGACATAAAAATAGAGTGAATATGTCATTCAAACATTTTACCTCCATTTTACGGTTTAGTTTTTCAATCACGGTGTTTCAGCACAACATTAGGTTAGTTCCACACTGCAAACACACTTGTTCTGGGAGATAAATCAAACAGCACAGCTCAAAACTAATCAAACACAACTTTATGAAAACATAATTATGATGCTTGCAAAGGATACATTTTTACTAGGATTTAAATGTTGGCAAAAGTTTTAAAAAAGAGTCTTAGGCATCTAAAGCAAAGTGCTAGACTATCAGCCAGAGAGCTGATCCCATTGCAAAAGATGTTGGCAGATATGCTACTTTTGCTCCAGTCTAAAGCAAGCAAACACAAGGCTTACACAGACTTCACAGTGATCCATCCAGATGTCTATTAAGAGAAGCAAAATTAACTTCGCAAACATACTGCCTTGCACTATACTGCCATATACACAAGTGATTTATTTGAATGCTCTACAAAGGTAGTAGCCCAACTCACAACTGATTTCAATATACTGTAGTTAGCATGCTTCAAAGCAATGACTCATAAGTTCAAAAACAATAAGCAAACAAGCAAAACACAAAGATTAGGTACGATTTCATATCATACGGTTACATAACTATTTTTATTTCATCCTTTTTTTCCCCTCTCATTCACTTCATTTGTCATCTTGAATGATTTTTTCCATTGAGTTTGTTGCAAGATTCCCTTCTCTACAATGGATACATGCTAATAGAGCACAGCAGTGTTACTTACAGTATGTTTGTAGGCCAACCTGCAAGTTACCATCACCCTACTCAGCCTCAGACTTCACACCCATGATGCATATTCATGGCACAAAAAAATGGGAAACACTTCAGGAGTTTTGAAGTTTTCATCTGATTGGTTGAATTCTGTACTTCCGGGAGACGTGTGTGTTGCGTACTTTAACGGTCTGCCTGGAAACAAAGATGCAGTGAGGCCAAACCCCCTCATGGAAGAAGAACAGCGTCATATATACAACTGTCAAAATGAGCGCTTATCAGGATCAACTAAACGCTGCATGTAAAGTTCGCTGCATAAACACTTTAAAATACGTCCAAGAGATTTACACACCAGTCTGTCATTGTAGGGATATTCGTTACATTTTCACGCCTCTAAACATGACATGGATGGAACGAAACAAATTTTGATTGGTTGCATTGCATATTGGTCAGACGGCATCCTCGGCCAATGAAAGCTGCTATGGAGTCCAGACATTCTGCAGTCAGTCTGAAGGTCTGGCTACGCGAAACTACATCACCCTGGTTCCCTTGACAAAAAACTAAAGGATTTTCCCTTTAAAAACTATGTTTTGTGACCAACAAATAACACATTTTATTAATCATGAACATCTTAATGAAGCTTTTATAAATTATAAAGCCTATAAATACATTCGTCAGAAGTAAAAAGCTAAATTAAGTCTGCAAAGTCATACCCATACCCCAAGGTTTTTGCACCTGACCACTTGTCTAAATACATGATGTATTTCTGGAGTTTGGCCAAAGTGTTCAAGTGAAGACTAGTGCAAGTTTTTTTTAAAAATTTTGTTCACTCAGTGGAACACACTTATACTTGTGGTGCTTAATTTTTTAAAAGTTTTACAAAATACATATAATCTCTGGAGTCTATATATACCAATAAAATGTGCAACACTTTACGACCAAATTATATGTAACATCTAATTAATTTAACTCACACTGGAAAGTTTTCCTAGACATGACACTTTCGTGGCACGTAGGTTCCTGAAAATAATGAATGAGGGGATACGCTCAAAAACTGTTTCAAAGCGGTATTAAAGTTAGTATGGATCAGTGTGCGTTAAGTGTACTGTGCTTTGCCATTTTTCAGACCAGGGGCGGTCACTTACTTCCTTTCACGAGCACATGCTCTTAAGTGGCCAAGAGTGGCTTAAGTGCAAGGCTGTTAAAGTGGATTAGTGAGTAGATAAGTTTACCTGTTCGTTTGATGACTCTTAATGTCCTCGACAACCTCTTTAGTCCCATATCGCCACTTGTTAGAAACTGCCTTCAAGACAAATAAAAGTTTTTTTAAAAATCACAAGGGGGTATAACTGATGTGTTTTATGTAGAATAATATCTAGAACTTGTGTGAGCTTATTTCAAACATTTAACCAAAAACCCATAAAAGCCATTAACTTGGGATGTTGGAAGTGATAGTACCAAAATGCTAACTTGTTTCCAGATTTTTGCCCCAAAAAATACACCATCCCTGCAGCACTCAATGCTGCCATACCTCCACACATAGGTCTATATATCACTCATGAGTATCACTAACGTTACTCGTGTGACGTTACTACACTGAGTCCAAAAGCAATCTTTAGCTTCTGTTACACCTCCATACTGAGAGGGCGTTGATGTATTTGGATCATAGAGAGAGCATGTTCTGAATACATTACACGAACATAAACGAGTAAATGCAACATAAAAAAATATTCAGTAACGTAACGTTACCTTGGCGCTGTCCTGTTATGTTTGGCCGATCGCAAACGGTCGAGCAAATTCAACAAATCGATTGACATTAAGACTCACTACCCTACTGTATACACCTAGTATTCATGTTCATAAACAAGGTTAACTAACTCTAAAACACACGTAGCAGTTTATCAATTAAAACAAAATTCCAAGTTTAACCTACCTTTTCATCCCGAACAGTTCAAGACGCTCGTGTGTCATGACGTCAGAAAAACGTCTGACGCATGTTCTCAAGTTTCCCCTGTGGTGGAAAATGAAGCTGATCAAAAATCAACGTTGATTCAATGTTTGCCTTTTTCAACACTGAAAATCATTGAAATATCAACATTGATCCAATATTATTTAGGATTGAATTTTCAACCTCAACCAAAATGATGATTCTGAATGAATTTTCAACACTGAATCAATGTCACATTGCTATCTGGGGATAATTTTGCAGGTTAAATTTTGTTCACGAACGTGTCCATTTAATGTCATGTATACTGATTTAATCAGCTGGTTTTAAACTGGAATTTTTTTATTTTTAAATTTGTATTTTTGAGCACCTAACCCAAGCCCTGGACTGTAACTGTAGCTACTGTAATTTTTAACAGTTACTGTACTTCAATCTGCATGTTACTGTTCGTGTTCGGTGTTCTATATTGAGAAATGTTTAGTCGAAAATATCTTACATAATGTAACTAAGACGATCCAATTTCAAGACTTTAGCGGTAGGCCATATGCCTATTCACTGACGCGACAGTGCAGTGAGAACGGGTTGTGAAAAATCATTCCACCTACCTTTATGGACATTAGGCTACATCAGGAGAACGACCATGCCTTAAACTGCTGTCTATGTAGGCTGCTCACTGGGTTTGGAACAGAAAGCCTCACAGTTCATTGTGTCAGGATCCATGCTGCAAACAAGCCTGGACAAGGGTCTCTCTGTAGACTAATTTTCCTATCAAACTTCAACAGCACCACAACATTAGAAAACTTTCTGGACGCTTGAGCCATTTGTTAGTAGGCTATTTGAAGTTGGGACTAACCTGTGCCAGAGAAAACAATGGAGCTGCTGGGTAATGTAGTGTTTAAAGGCCAAGAGTGGGAGCTACTATCATAAAGTTTCATTTGTGGAGGTCATAATGTTTCTAGACTTCAAAGGAAGGAAATATTTTAATTCTCACATGAGCAATCTGAGTAAGACTGAGGGTAATGTCTTTCCATGTAAGTGATTCATGCAAAAATGATATGGATTAAATGTCAAATAAATTTGTGATGGGTGAAGGAGAGAATGTGCATGACAATTTATTAGTCTCACAATATGGTTGAAGGGATAGCTCACCCAAAAATGAAAAACTACTCACTCTCATTTCATTCCAACCCCACACACAATTAGCCAACATTTGCTGTGGAATACAGACGAAATTTTGAAGAATCTTGTGTTGAGAGAAACAGTCTTTGAGAAGTAAGATAGCTACGGTACTAAACCTGAACCTCCAGCTATATCAAAAAATGATTTTTAAAACAGAAAAATGGTACAATATTTTAGAAAACATAAAGTGTGTCTCTATGTTGTTGTATCAGTGGCACAATAGCATTGTATAAGGTGAAACTGCTCGATTGTTAAAGCATTGAATTTTATATCTATAACATTAAGACATACGTGAAATATTTTTTTGAATAATCTATCTTTACTGCCCCTTTCATTTCAAAACACTGTGATGTAAATAAAAACAGGAGCAATATTAGCAAACAACTTCTGGCTCCAATCCACTGGTTTTAAAAAGGTCCCAGACCACAAGCCTTCAATAGGCCTATGACAAAGAGAAATATGAATATTCGAGAGATCATGAAACTTTGCACATGAAATTTTCTCTTTGTGGCACAGTAATGCCCACTATCACCACCAGGTGACTATGACATCATTGTCACCAAGCGCTTTATCCAGAAAGCACATTGCGATTTAGACGCTGGCAGTCACAGTATATTCCCACATGTCAGCGTGAATATGAGCTCATCTCACATGACTCCTAATGTATGTGCAGGGGGTCATTTATAATGCATGACAGATCCCGTCATGCCTGTAAGGAAAGAAAACAACAAAAACCATTAGGTTTTGACCCCTCACTATTTTACCGATGATGATAATGCTTATTTGTATAGTGAGATTTGCATATTTGGATCAAATGCAATTATTACTGGGGGAAGACAGTTACACTTCAATTACAGCATATTTCATTTTTGATCAATAAAATGAAAGACCATCATTATCCATATATTACAGTTTTTCTTCTTCATAATGTATTTTATTTATTATTTTGTATCTTATATTTGTCAATTCCTTAGCACCTACCATACAATTTTTTTATAGGCTATTATATCTAACCCTTTCCTTGTCATTACGTTTTGTTAACAATGCTTTGTTGATATTGTTCGTAAACATAAATTAAAATTGAATTGATTTATGTAATCAGATTGTATTTAATAATTGGGTTGATAAACTTGACAGTTTCACATTTAAATGATGTAATGAATTCAAAATATCCAAAAATTGAACTATCCCTTTGTGCAATCCATTTCATTTGCACGTTTCCTTCATTTTGAAGGCGTACAGTAAAAAATTCCCTCTCACGGTCATGGGGCAATACTTTCTCTTTTTTCCCCCCTCCCGTCATAGAGCCGAGAAGAAAAGCGCTCTTATCTGCGCCTGTAGCTCTCTATGATTTCTGAGAACACTTAGGGCACAGGAGGATGGTAGGACGGACTCCTAACTGAATTTTCTAATTGCTCTCGTCTGCAGAGCGGCCCCCTCCATTAGCAGTGATGCATCCTGGGAGAGAACCTCCCTCTGTGGCCATCCTGCCTCTGAGAAACACCAACCACCAGCAACTGCACCACAGGAGGAGAACCAAGAGGATGGAGAGGGGGAAACCGGGACTACGCTCCAAGAAACTGGCCATCCTGTCACGGTCGCTCATCATCTGTAGCTCCAGCACCAATGAGGACGCCTCCAGCCCAGAAGAGAGGTACTGTGAGGCCTGGGACACTGCACTGGAGGAGAGATACCACAGGGACCCGCTGGAAGGGCCAATGCGAAGTTCGGAAAAGTGCATCACGAGGAGCATCAGTGTCCAGGCGTCTCAGAGGGGACAAGAGGGCCCCAAAAGGACTATTAGGAGGTCCTTCTCCATCAAGGTATGTATTACCGATGGCATCACAGCAGCTGGGCTTTCCTATTGGTTACATCAGATGACATGTGATTTTCACAGGTAGAATAGACCTTAATCAGGGAATGAAAACGAGGCTGTGAAGGACAGAAGTACAGTGCGGTTAGTGGATTGTACTGTTGTTAGTATGTTTAAGAAAAGTCTTTATTGTCTATATATATAGCCTCATTTTCATCCGAGTTAAATTCAATGACATCTAACCTGACTAAGGTCTACTAACTTTTGTCTCATTTAGGAAGAACTTAAATCATTTAAGTTTCTATCGCTATTTTCTGAACTTAAACCATTTACGTTTCTACACTGTAAAAAATATATATATATATAGATTTGTAATCACAACATTTTTTCTTTTGTCAAATCAACTTAAATAATTTATGTAGTTCAGATAACATAATATTTTGAATTTCTGATGATTAAATCAATCTCTGTATTAACTCAATTTTTCCATTTCAATGAACTTAAAATTTGAAGGCAACCAGGGTACTTAATTTTTTAAGTTAAACCAACACTATTTTTTACAGTGTACACATTGATTGGTTAGGGTAGGTTTAGGTGTGGGGTGCGTGTGTATTATACGTTTGGGTAGAATTGGTGGTGTGGTGCGTATTACACGCAAATCAACTGCATATCAAATGTACACGAAAAACTGCGTCTCATATGCACGTAAAAACAGATTTTCGTGTATAAATTAAACGACAATACACAATGCGACAAAAATTTTTTAAAACTGATGCATTCATTTTAGGAATCTGAGAACCCTGGTAGTATAGGCCTTAAAAAATGTATCCCTTCAATGTTGTGTTTTTGAGTAGTCAGAAGAAAGATGTCCTTAAATAGACCGGGGAGTCAACTGAAAGCCGCGTGGGAGGGATTTGGAGATACATTTATTAGTGTGTGAATGCTGCGTAACTTGATCTATGGTGCATGCCCTGTGTAAAACTGATGCCACATGGTGCAGATATGTAGTGATTCATCAGGCCCTGTTAAGTTTGGTCATAAAAATGGCAAAAATGTTACTGTTCACTGTTGAGAAATCTGGAGGAGTTTGTTTAGTTTAGGCCGACGGCTGAAGATTTTAAGATTCCCAAGACTGCTGGTGGTCACGATTTTCTCAGAGTCAGGATGAAAGATTTGATTTGTACTGTAACGTAAATAGTAAATATATTCTATCACAAACCAAATCAGCCAGTTTGATATAGTATCTCTTTCAAAGTGTGAGATATGCTGAGTTGGTAACGCTTCCTTTTACAGTCCAGTTACCCATGTAAATACTATGTACTTATTTTAGTAACTACAATTACTGGG
>JAOTRC010000022.1:33287867-33300262 GCA_027497675.1 Cyprinella lutrensis
TTTAGAAGAAAATTTCAAATGGCATTTAGAGGCTTTTGCATCTGAACTCTTCATATATATATATATATATATAAAATAATTATACACAGTGCACCCACATATATAATGTAAACAAACTTTTATTTTGGATGCGATTAATTGCGAGTAATCGTTTGACAGCCCTAATTACAATAGAAAACGTAATGTTAAACAATATTTCACAATATCACAGTTTCTATTGTATTTTTACAAAAGTACCCCATACTTTTGATTTACTTATTTTAAAGTGTAAGGTGCATTGTAAGATAAATACTTATATATGAAGTATTTGTTTATCGGCACACTTTTTACATCGCAAACCCAATATTTTTGTGATCTCCTTCCGCCACTACTTTCAGTTATAGAAAATAGTGAATGAGTATTCCTGAACAGATTTCTAAATCAAATGAACAAAGGGTTTTATGGTTATGCGAAGTTACCACTAATCTTATCAAAACTTTGCTGACACTGGCAGGGGTAGGGAATGGCCAGGGCCAACCATTGAACGAAGCTTAGCCACTCTGCTCACAGTTGCTGTTTCTCTCTCTTCTCTCTCTTTTTCTTTATCTTGACCAGAATTGAGTTTATTTAGAAATAGAGCCCTCTCTTTACGACCACAACACACTGGAGACTTTTCAGGTGTGTGTTCAAACTTCGCCCCAGTGCCAGGCGCACATCAAACAACAGTGTGAAAAAAGCATCCCCCAGCAAACCAACACATTCTCATCCCAAGATGTCATCTAACTGACACTTTTGACCATACGTCAACATCCGACGCTTTAGGGCACTCTTTAACATCAGTTAGATGACGCTATCCTAGGGCTTTACCTTTAGCGTCAGTTGGTTTATGTCTGGGGTATGGTTAGGATTAGATAGCGTCATCTAACTGACGTTTAAGGGTCTCCTAAAGCGTCAGATGTTGATGTATGGTCGAGAGCATCAGTTAGATGACGTCTTGGAATGAGAATGGGCTTGGCAAATGGTAGATTGCTAAATTGCTAAACAGTTGGGTAAATACAACATGATTAAATAATAAAGCAGCATCAAAAGTTAAAATAAAATGCACGTTGGCTTGTTATAGGCTATATGTGACACATTTAACATCTCTCTCAAATGTATATACTGCACGAAAAGGAATTTTAATATGTAATTTAATGCAGAAATAAATGCGGGTCCTGTTCAATTGTACTCAGTAATTGGTGCCATTTTGCACAAGTAGACAGTACAAATGGAAATGGATCACATTGTATTATGTATTAAATTACAGGTTTTACATTCTGGCATTACAAAGGGATTACAGTTTTCTAAAAAGAAAGTTTTTAGAAAGTGTCTGAAAGTTTAGACCATGAAAAAAAGAATTTGCTGTCATGCAGCAAAATGCTTCTAGGAAGCATTTAGGCAGCTCAGATCTGGCAAATACACTGAGCATTTGCCTGAAGGAAACGGAGTTGTTATACTACTTTTCTAAGCCAAAAATATGTGCAGTTGTGCAGTTTGAACCTCAAGATGATGGCACAGATTCCTTTTTGAGTGAAGCAAGTGGATTCTGGTCCAACCAATCGTCCTGGCAGGATGATATAAATCAAAGTACTCAAGGGAGACGTGTTTTACTCTTAAATGCAGTCACTATATTTCAACAGACAATATCCATATATTTGTCAGAACCGGGAATGCTGCCACATACAGTGATGGAAATTAAACCGTAAATTTTTTACTCTAAAAGATTATTTTGACACGGATGAGAAGTTGTAAGGGCTGTCTTCAGGGCAAATATTATATCCATTGACGAGCCTTTCGGCAAAGCGCTAGTTATGAGGATGTGCTTCAGATTACTCAATATAATTGGCTCAAGAAACTGCTAGGTATCCCCTTGAATTAATACTGTTATAATTAACAGCATTCCAAACAAATCATTAGTCAGTATTTTAGTCATTTGATATGCCTCTATTGTTTGCCATTACTGTTCACTGGGTTACATATATTTTTAATTACATAAATTTAGCTTTTATTGGAAATATATTTACCACTATATTCATTTCCAAGCTATGTCAATTATTCAATAATATTCTGAGAATTTCCTGACTTCTGTGTTTTGATATGTCTCTTCTTTACATTTATGCACTTTGGATTTGTGGTAATAGTTTATGGATGGGAAAACGTAAATCTCAAAAGTAACTTCTTCAAACGAATCGATATAGATTAGATTCTGAAATGTTATGAAAATGGGCCAAATGTGGTAGAGCAGGAGAGGAGAGGATAAAAAAGAGAGAGGTACACAAAAAAACACTCCTGAAGAGGATGGTGCAGACAAAACCTCAATATGACTTAATGTAGGGTATTAGAGGCTTCAGGATTTGTAGCTGAAGGAGGATTGGTGGTGTTCTATGATCATTTCGATTGTCCCTTCAAATGCACACATACACAACATGTAGCCGTGAGTCACTAGATCCGCATTAGCTCTGGGCTAATCCTCATGTGTGCAAGGGACCAGGGGACCGAGGAGGAGGAAGAGAAGATTTCACTCTGAGGGTGGATATGCTCTCAAACCAGTCATTTCCAATTAGACATTTCCATTTCTCTAGCTTTCTTATTCTCTTTCTCTTTCTTGTTCCCTTTTGACAAAAGATGTTTGCACCTTTTCTTCAACCTGGGCCAAAAAAAAAGCTTTTTAAAGGTAATCTGCACTGTAAAATAAAAACAAATAAATTAAAACCTTAAAATTCAATGGGTAAAAACTGTGCTGAGCTGTGGCTGTCAAAATATTACCGTAAAAATACTGTAGGCAACATTTAGCTTTTGCGGTAATTAACTTAAATGTAATGTAATTTAGTATTAATATTACTATTAAAAATGAGGAAACAGTTCAGGCTCTGACATGTCCAGGGAGAACCGATGAGCTACCGAGACGAGTATGCATGAACCAAGCAGTTGAATTAAATGATGGGGCAAAAAATTTTTGGTTTCTCATGGGCTATGTTGTTGATTAAGACGACTTTATTCACTTTACACCGATGAGCCAAAACATTATTTAAGACACACTTGGCTAATATGCTGTTTTTCCTTTTGTATACTGCCCAATCATTGCCCATCCACCAAGTCATGGACTTGATCTGAAGGCAGTGTTGGGCACTCGAGACTCTGACTTGGGCTAGAGTCCATATTTTAATGGTCTCGGTCTTGTCATGGACTCATGTGCATCTTGTCTCGGAATTGACTCGTACTCGAACATATTAGGACTCGCACTTATTCTCGAGTCCACTCGAGTCCCATTCAATATATGTCATGATTATTGCTGTATGTTAATATCTCTTTAAATTGCTTGATTGAAACGTCAACGTGAAAGGACCCAGGTCAGATGTGATTTGGAGCCTCTAGCTCAACTATGTATCGAAAATGTCTGCCTTATCATCCATAATTCAGTATGCATATAAGAGCCACATTGAATTTGTGTGCAGTAATGTTATGTTAAAGAGCACTTACTGATTGTAATAATTTTAAGTCATAATGGGCTCTATGCAAGGCGGTTTTTCCGGTGAAGGTGTAAGGATGTTCGATAACTTCCGCCGATCGTAGAGTCCAATGCAATACCGAGAATTTCTATTGAATTTTATACTCCATGGTTATACTAAAGAAACTTTAGTCACAAAAACAGACACCCCTCGTTGTGTTTATGCTTCTTTTTAAAATTAGTTTAAATAAACATAACTATATATAAAATTGCATCTAAATGATCTATGTACGTTTCGCTTCAAAGACTGGAATAAATTTTGTAAATTTACGACAAAAATCCCGTTTTCCTCCGCTTTAATCTCCACAACCGGAAATGGACGAGCAACCTTGCGTCAAATGCGGAACTTATGCGTACATATACTGTAGCTCATTGTAATAAATTACCTTTACACCACTATGTGTCCTTTGTACCATTACAATGTACATGATTATATATCTGGTTTACTGTTTGAGTATGTTGCCAATTTATTGTTACCACCAAATATTTTACATATTCTTAAAGATATCTTTAAGTCTGGTTTCAGACCCAACCTTAGGTTATCCAACCTCTCTGGTCTCGCCTTGGACGAGACTCTCTTTGGTCTCGGTCTCGCCTCAGACTAGATTCTCTTTGGTCTCGGTCTCGACTCGGACTCGATCCTCTATGGTCTCGGTCTCAACTCGGACTCGAGTGAGCTGGTCTCGACTACAACACTGCCTGAAGGTGTTCATGGTCTCTGGCCCAAGACATAGCTGCAGATACAGTACCTTAAGTCCTGTAGTAGGTTGTGATGTAGACTCGTGTTGATCAAACTTGTTGGTTCAGCTGTTGCTTAATTGGATTGAGATCAAGGAAATTCGGAAGCCAGGGCAACACATTAAACTCGTCCTCATGTCTCTTAAACCATTTCTGATAAGCATGTGGCTGGGTGCTTTATCCAGCTGAATGAGGAACTTCCATCAGGAAACTGCATTGTCATAAAGCCTGGTCTGCAACAATGTTTATTTAGGTGGCATGTGTCAAATTTACGTCCATATGAATGGTAGACCCAGGGTTTCCCAGCAGAACATTGACCAGAGCATCACACTTGTCATCCCACAATGCATCGTGGTGCCATCATTTCCGCAGGTGAACACAGCACACATACATGGCTGCCCACGTGATATTAAAGAAAAGGAGACTCATTGGACCAGGTGACCTTCTTCCACTGCTCCAAGGTCCAGTTCACCTGCCCATTGGTAGGCACTTTCAACAGTGGACAGGGGTCATCATAGGCATTCTGATTGGTCTGTAGCTATGCAGTCCCAATACACAGCAGAGTGTGACACACTGTGTGTTGTGACACATTCCTCCCATAACCATCATTAAGATTTTGTGTGACTTGTGCCACAGTAGACCTTCTGTTGGCTCAGACCAGATGGGATAGCCTTCGCTGTCCTTGTACATAGATGAACTTTGGGTTCCCAACACCCGGTCGCGGGTTTGTGGTTTGTCACTCCTCTGACCACTTTTGGTGAATTCTCATCCCTGCTGACTGGAAACAACCCACAGGCCTTGGTGTTTCAGAGATAAAAATGTAGCCCTTGTCAGAGTCCCTCAGATCTTTATTCCTGCCCATCTCTGCATCCAATGTATTGATTATGAGAACCGATAGTTTGTTCGCCATCTAATCTATAGACATTAATATGTGACCTGTGACTGCATGCTCAAAATGTTTTGGCTCATTGCATGTGTTTTAAACATGCAAAACATCTGCTTTTCACATATTTATTGTGTGCTTTAATAATAGATTTTGAATGAATAATTCATTAGAATGAACTGTACAAACAAACCAATTCGCAGAGAAGATTCAGACTTCCCATGTAGCCACAAGCTGAGATATATACTACTACATGCAGTGTTATACACCCATATACAAAAACACCATCATGGTCACACGCATGAAACTAAAAGGGTCACTAAAAGGGTTTTTTTTTACCATTTTACCATCTTTTAACGGTGTGTATTTTTTTCTTTCCCACATTAATATGCAGAGGGTAAGCCATTCGAAAGTTTGACTCCCTTGAGTGGATGCTGAAAAATGTCAACTATTAAAACTTTAAAGCATATTTGGCCAATTTAATCAGAATCACTTAGTTAGGCTGCAATCAAAAGTGACTCTAAACTGGAGTGTTTGTTTATACGTGTTTACAGGTGATTTAAAGGTGAAACTTTGCAGATATTTTAAATTTTTTTTGTGAGCCAATTCAGATTCTTACATGAAAACACTTAAAAAATGCATTCGTGTGGACTTAATGGGATCTTTGCTGAACCTAAACGCTTGAAAATAATTTGAATACATTTATTAAGTGCAGCAGATGAGGGACGGGATTTAACAATATTATCAAGAAATTTAAAGTGCTACGTCATTGTGATACAGTGGTTACCAGAGCGTTAAAGGAGGATCTAAACCTTCATTATAAAATCACAGAGCAGCAAGAGCAAGACTTAAACAGCATAACTCACTAACCACAATAAATACATTACAGATGCAGAACGTCCTGCCCTTACGTCACCTCGGTGCCTCTCATATCCAATCTCTACTTGGCCATCACATGCTACTGTCATAATGATTTCCAGCACTCTCAGCTGGATGGTGGAGTCCTCTGTTGTTCTTCAGGGAGGAGAACAATGGCCCACTCCCAGCTCTGTGGGAGGATGCGGAGATCTTAACCCCACTGGAGGGGAATGACTTTGTATTCCAAAATTTTACATGACATCTGCTTGGCACCTGTTGCCAGGATGGGCTAAGTGTGACTTTCCTGTCCTTTCCACCATTTTACAGTATGCAAGTATATATATTTCTGTGAGTATGCGATTCATTAACTGCTATAGGTAATAACTATATCAAACAGCATATCAGACTGTTTTTGACAAGCTAAATTAACTGGATGACACCTCATACACTCTGTGGGTTTGCCTTTTTCATTAAATTAAGGGACAGTTTCGATGGAAGTGGATCTACTGAAAATGCGTAAAATAAGAATGCAGACACAGCCGTATCATTTACATAATGACCAACACAATCAACCAAAAGCAGCGCAAATTAGCGTCTGGTTTAAGACATGCTGGGTTGTAAATAATGGCACAAATACCAGTAAATTGACCCCAATTGGTTTGCGCTAAATGGGTCAGGCTGTTAGTAAATATGTCCCTTATAGTTTTAGATAACCCTGGGATAGGATGCACAACACTGTTAGCTCTGGTTTTGGTGATTTTGTCTCTGGTAACCACCGGTTTGAACCTCAACAGACTATTTCCAGCTAGTTTGCCCTGTGTTTCAGCAAAGGGAATGGATAAAAATGCATTCTAAGTGGCCGTTTATTATCCTAGTTAGGATGAGGAATAGTCCTTTGCTGTTCTTTTGGCTTTGGTTATAGTTGTGACATTTGCAGGCTTATTTCAAAAGAGAAGTTCAAGTTTAAATAATAGACCAATTGAAGGAAACAAATAAGTATCAGAGGGTATGTCTAAGTTCAACAACCTACTATGACCCTAATTTATATCTTAGAACACTGAGTGTAAGTGTGCCAAATTTCTGGTCAGTTATGAAATCTCAGTGCATTTGCAGCCTACTGGAAGATTGTAATTGCTTTAGTGCCAGCGGCACAGCAGAAATCTACTACACCATGGAAACTGAGCAACAGCAGGCTGTCATTTAGTTACAAAGGTTCTTTAAAGGATAAGTGGGCATATTTAAAATGTAACATTTTTATAAACATAGTGGCCAAAAATGATATCCGGCCTAGGTATTGAAATCTTTGTTTAAATCAATGTATTACTTTATTTGTGATAATGCAATCAAACATGCCAAAATGAGCACGCATCACTTTTGGGCAGGCTGTCATAAAAATAAATTATGAACATATGCAAAAACAAAAGGCACTAGGTTTGAACTTATTCAAAATAAATATTAGATTTTTTAGATATATATTTACACCTTTATGGTGCGCAGCCCTCATTGGCTTATTAGACACAGCATCTTCACACATATCACCAAAATAGCCACGTGATATCAAATAGAATTTCCAACATAGTATAACTAAACCACAAAAATAAGTATACATACAAATAAAGATGACATACGGGATATCATACGGGATACAGGATACTTTGCCGTAAACACCAGGCTTTTTCTATAAATTTCCCAAAGCAAAAACATGGTCCTTCTAATTTGCCATGAACATGCGGAGGTGCAGTGTCTGTTGTGCCATGCAGATGTTGCTTGTGGCAGTGTTTGGCCGACGTATAATTGATCTAATTGGACTACAAACACTCTGGGATGAAATTAAATTAAGGCCGCTGCAGTGGTTTAATTAAATGCAATCCTAATGTACTTCATTAAAAAGGCTGTGGCTGGCAAATTAGACAGTAAAACAGAGTCATTCAGAAAAACTCATGAAATCCAAATGGGTCTCTTAAATTATTAGCAAATGGGCTGGCCAGAGTCGTGCAATTTTAAATGACGGCGACACATGTCATGTGATCGAAACCACAAGAGGAAGAAATATGGAGGTGGTTTGGCCTATGGTTTTGGCAAAAAAAAAACAAATGATCCCATTTATACTGGTTTTCTTATATTTAAACTGGTCTTAGCTGGTTTTGCTTTTTTACATGTGATTTGAAGCATCAAAATTGCTTAAAATTGCTTATTTTTGCTGATAATTTACTCACCCCCATGTCATCCCAAGATATCAATGTCATTCTTTCTTCAGTCGAAAAGAAATTAAGGTTTGTGATGAAAACATTCCAGCATTTTTCTCCATATAATGGACTTCAGTGGGAACCAAATGGTTCAAGGTCCAAAAGACACTTTCAGTACAAACTGCAAACTGTTCAAATGGCTTTAAACGATTCCAGATGATGAATAAGTGTCTTATTAAGCGAAACAATCGCTCATTTGATAAATAAAAAGCAAATTTTAAGTTTTATAAGCTCAAAGCCTTGCTCTGTACTGTGATGCACGTTCGTGACTCTCCTGTTCGAACTCGTACATCAAAATGAATAAATCTTTTTCCGAGTCAATTCAATCAAAAATGAATTTGGAAAGATTCGTTCATTTTGATGAACAAGTTTGAACAGGAGAGTTCATTTTGATAAACAAGTTCGAATAACGCCCTTCCGTTGCACGCGAACAAACCCCCACCCCCAAATCATTCTTATCGGTTATTGGCTGGAACAATGTTCGTTATGTTTCGTGGTTCAGGTTGGACCAGTTTGTTTTTGTTGCCGTTTGTGGAGCCTGGATTGTCTACAGAGACCGCATTTTTTTACAGTGTGTTCAGGGGACAGGCAGAACAGATAGTGAGGACATGTTTGCTGTTTGTGAGAAAAAAAATATTCGGCCTAAAAAACGTGTGACATCGCTTGGAGCACCTTTAAAATCAAACAATAAAATGTATTTGTGGGACTTAATTTGACCATAATGACATGTTTGAATATCTCAGCATGCTTATTACAGATTCAATGTTTCGTTCTTGAACTTTGAAGGCAGAATTTGGGCAGCTAATAATTTACCACACAAAAACATTGAAGTTATCACAAACCATGTTTATTCTGACTGCAAGTGAACCTGTTTTTAATCTATTCTTAATTTATTTATTTTTAACCTTTAGTTACATACAGTTTTTAATAATGGAGATATGTCATGCAGCCCATCCACACTGGCAATGGTCTAATTTGGCTTTCACCCAAGTACACACTGCGTAACACATCACCCAGTAAAATGATAATATTGTGAAATGTTGTGCTATTATTCAGAAAAGAAAGGCCTCTAGATCTTGAACTTTTTCAAAAGGTCAATTCTTTTTTCAAATTGAGAGCATGAAGAAAACATCACAATACCCGACTTTCTGTGATGATTTTCATAGATGCAAATATTGTGATCAGTACATTATGTTCGCTGTTTTCTGTATACGGTTCACCTGGCTCTGTTATATCCACAGGCTGGTTATGCAACCATGCAGAACAATCATTTGACCTAATGACTCTCATAAAATCGCTGCCAATGCTGTTACAGATCTCCTGCCATGTACAACCGGCAACAGATATTGTGGGTTGAAGGCATACATTGGCATCCTGTATGTGTAAACCCCTATGGATTGAGAAATCGGGAAGAAAGATGACTCACCAGACCATGTTACTTTTGCTTAGGTAGAACTTTTGATTTGCAGCATAAATTCTGGTCCACATAGTAGCATATTCCAAGACCGGTCCACTAGACACAAACAACAACAAACATTTGCAAACAGCGTCGCAAACTTGCATGTTTGGAATTACATCCTCTCAGGACAAGAACAAGTTAAATAATGTTAAAAAGATCATGATTTTAGGCACATTAAGCAAGATAACATTCAATGCCTTTCATTCAATTAGAATTAATATACAGTTGAATCTATATATTTTTCTGTCAACATGTATTTTGTCCTAAATTGTTTGAGTAACATGGTTCAAAGGAAAGTGCGACCGGGAAACTACTACTACAGTGATGCATTTTACAGCGGTTAAGTACGTAGTAAGTTATAGGAAAGTAGTGAGGTTAGTAGAGTAGTGAGTAGTATACAACTTATAGGTTAAGTAGTAAGTAATGGGAAACTCAACCCTGGGCCATCTGAGGTAAAGGTTGTTGCGTAAATATCCAGTTTATGAATCCTGTACACTGACTGAGATGTACATTTTTTGTGTGCTTTGGCCTAGAATAAGTGCTCTCCAAAGAGCAGCTCTGACTGAAATTTCAGGTCTGTGATGTTTATAACAAATCACTGGTGCAAAATCAGTTCTGTGGTCATTTTTGAGGTTGTGCTTTCAAGCAGTTTAGCAAATCATCTGTAAAATGTCGGCCAAGGATGGAAGCTAAGAGCCTAAGAGCCTGTGTGCGTACTCTATTTTTTTTTTTTTTGTGCTTTTTACTTGCTCGAAAAAAACATTTGGAATAACTTGCAAGTTGAAGTAGTTTCAGAAACATGGCCATGTAAAAGTGCAGCCGGTGTGAAAAGCATTGATATTACCATCACGGCTCTGAGCAATTGACTGTCGGTAAAGTCAGTAGGCCGTGACCTTTTGGCAAAATATGTTTTGTATATCTGCTTTGTATTAGTAACACAGTCTTTTAAAAATATTCTCATTTTCTGGACCTCTGCCGCTCAACTGGGTATAAAATCGTCTCATAAGTGGATGTCCTCAGTGACTGGAGGCTGTAGCTAGAAATATTCATAACTTGACTTGCTTCACCTCTTCAGCAGAAAGTCTGATAGAATCACAACGTTCATCACCACTGAAAAGGTCAAGAGGGATGTATGTTGGTTAATTTAATAGCACTCATATAGACATAATAACTGGACTTTTCAGACAGTTACAAAACAATTTCAAAGGAAGCAAAAAGGGCCAATTTTTAGGGCAGCTCTATCTCTATCATACAGAAATATCAAAGGAAAACATCTTGTTTTAACAGATACTCTGAGTCAAAACAGACATGAAAACTGTTTCATAACTTTTGTGAGTGATGGAGACTGTTGTGAGGATCAATAAAAATAACTACAGCCCACTGAGTCCCATCCACAAAGTGAATCTTATAATACCCTATAAACAAAGGCTTGATTTTTATTATAAAGATAACATTTTTTTTCAATTCAACTTCTGGCTGAATAAATACTGTTATGTGTAGGTTCACTCAATTCAATCTATTTCCAATTGCCTAGCTTTTTGAAGTACATTATTCTTACCGTTTTGAATCGAGCTATAAGGCAAACAGATAGTTCTGAATACTGGCTAGTTATGTATTTTCTCAAATATGTATTTTGGATCATTTTTAACCCCCAAAAAGCTACGGACTGCAGCTTTAAATATCTTTTATTTTAAATTATCTTATTTAATTCCTCTTTGTGCACTATAAATGATTCTTCGTGATTACATAATAGTCAATAAATTAATGAACACAAGCTGTTTAAAGCTCAGTCTGATGCATCATTAATGTTGGCCGTCTGTCTTCTCGCACTGTAACCAGAGGATAAAGAAGGAACAAACTAAGGTCGTCGGGTTATGTTTCTCAATCATCAGCTTTTTTTATAACTTAAATCATCAGTTTCCAGCAAACTTGCTCAAGAAACGATAGAAACCTCTCAGGATTTTACACTTCAGAAACTGCTTCAGAACAGTTTTTATTGGTGGGCAGTGGGATAAGAAGACTTTTACATTTACACAAAAACGATGTACTTAAAACGGAAAAGTTTTTCATTTGTGTTTTTTGCGTACAGATGAAAATGTTATCAAAACAATCCCTGTTCACTGTATTATGCTGCTGGGCCGGTAGTTGGCGATGTCACTTTGTAAAGAAACACAACACTCATAGACTGAACACATAATGTGCATGATGTCACTGTTTTCACAAATTAGCGTTTTCAGAAATGTGCTCTTTGAATCCTGTTTTCAATATTTTGCATTTGCAGGCCCCCAAAATGCCATTGGCGGTTACATGAAAAAAATCTGTTTTGATTTGAAAATGGTTTTGTCAAACAACCGCTAAAATAAGAATCTCAGTTAACAAATGTCAACGCATTTTCATCCTAGGAAGCCATCTAACTGACACTTTTGACCATGCGTCTAAACCCGACACACATGGCAACCTCTGGCGTCAGTTAGATGACGCTCATCCTAGGGCATCATTTAACTGACGCTTTTGACCATGCGTCTAAATCCGACGCACATGGCAACCTTTAGCGTCAGTTAGATGATCCTCATCCTAGGGAGTCATCTAACTGACACTTTTGTCCATGTGTCTAAATCCGCTGTACATGGCAACCTTTAGCATCAGTTAGATGACGTGGGTAGGTTTAGGTCTGGGGTGGGGGTA
>JAOTRC010000022.1:33353014-33369002 GCA_027497675.1 Cyprinella lutrensis
ACCGTAGGAGTTAAAACGAAATCGGAATTGAGAGGAACAGAAACTAATATTCACTGGATGATCATATACATTTTCACAGCTAGATGGGGCTAAAAATCACACAGTGTAGCTTTAAGCAGGATGAACTATACATCCAATTTTTCATATATGGGCAATTACACATGCCAATGTCTGTGAATTGAAACAGACATGCACTATTTTTTTGTAGCCTACTATTAATGGCAACCATAACAATGCATTCTTTGCACATTTTTGAAAAACTATGCACAGCCTTCCTCATTCAGAAATTTGTTCATTGTTTTCATTGGGCAGTTAACAGAGGTTTCATTTCGTAGTAATGTTGTTCGATCCCCAGAGGCTTATTGCAGCCATTTGAACAGTTTCCCAATCAGCGAATCACTTTCATAGTCGTAACCAATCGCTCTTTTTATCCCGAAGGCTTTCGCGGGGACATTGAGGGGTAATTTCAGGACAATTGTTACAGTTGACATAGGGTGGAAGTGTTGGTTCATCAGCACATATGTTGATGATGGAGGGCTGTTAGCAGGAATAGCTGTGTCTGGCACTCTCACGGGAGACGTGAGATGGTGCACACTCACTGACAGAAATCCAGGATGCTAGTTAGCAAGCAGCAGTGCACTGTCAGGTGGCAGGAGTCAAATCAAATGAGAGCCAAGCCACTCCAGCGCACAATGACAACCACTGTGTCTCATGAATTAAAGATGACTGTATGACGAGAGGGAGGAGACACAGAGAGCGAGGAGCACCAGGGCAGACAAAGACGGATCAATCCCTTCCTCTTCTTTGTGGGCCACAAGCTTGAATTATAAACACAAGCATTACGTCGGAAGCTTATTTTTGCTCGCAGACGCCAGAAACGATGCGCGGCAGTCTGGTCTGGACTGCGCAGACATGCTCCTAACTCTAATGGCTTAAGTTGGCGATTTAAAAATAGATAATGACCTCCTTTCAACAAATCGTCACTGTCACATCCAGCCAATGCTGCTGGGAAACACAGACACCCCAGACATTTGCTCCCAATCTCGGTTTCTGACTTGGATCCAGTGGTTTTGATTAGCTAGGGGAGCTAAGGACTGGGAATATTATGTATAGGGAAAGGGTGGAGTTAATTTATTGGTATTCTAGATATTTCCAGGATACTTTCAAAAATGAATATACAATGCTGGAGCTTGATGGAAAATATGTTACCCAGCCCAACAGTGAATATTAGGTTTTGGTTAAAAACACTATTTTTTAGTTTGGATCGGAGTATTAAAAGGATGAAACACAATACTTTGATTCAAACTAACACCTACCATATATAAATATATTTACATTGTTTATATTATATATGTTAACATATATTAATAATATGAATACACAATAATGTTTAACTCTTACTCATGCCTTGATTGGTAGTTAAAAATATAAAGACACATTCATTTAAATCAAACTAACATCTATCATAAAATATATTAATAACACATCATAATATGATGCATTATTAATTCTAACCCCCTTTTTTTACAGTCTTAAATAATGGTTTTAGCTCCTTTCATTTAAAAATAAAAACAGCAGGGAGGCTCATCAGCTATGAATAATGAATTAATCTTAATTTAATACTCCATGTGCCAAGCAGCCCATTACCATTCAGAGTATTGTGCCACCACTCCCTTCTGACCCAAGAATTTAACCCTGTGCCAACCAACTCATTTCTCCTCCTCAACTCATAAAACAAATAAAACCCAACCTGAGACCTGCCCGACAAAATATTTGCTTCCTGTATTTCTTCCCTTCTTTCTAAGAAGTCAAGCTGTGAACCCAACACAGGGCATGTGTTCTTCATTTAGGTCCAACACTTGTCAGCTCTTTTCTGCCAGTGCTGGAATTGTTTCCTAGTACGGTTTATGAGGGCCGGTTTGTGAAGCCAACATTTGGATGTTTCCATTTTAAACTGATCATTAAGGCCATTTATTATCTACAAGCAGGGAATATTCTCAGTCAGTCTTTCCACCAAAAAAAAAAGACATGACACTGCAAAAGCTGCTGGGAGGAATGAAAGTCAAAAAGCAGCATTGGAAGAAAGGCAAACATAAAAAATGTACACTACTTAATGACTAAAGCTCTGACATCAACATAACCCATGACCCGAATGTGTGAAGACACAATTTTTTAAAGCATAATAAATCGCTTTTAAACACCTGAAGGGCTACTTAACCTATTCAATGCAATATTGATGACATCACAAATGTCCATTTCTTCATGACTGCAGTGTTTTTAAATCTCTAAAATGATTTCAGTGCAAATTACCCTTAAGCCACCAAAAGGCAGTTTGGATAAAGAATAGAAACACAGCACAGATTTTTCCATAATAAGCAAATCAAGACGTCTCGTTCATGTACCATTTTATTGGACTTATATAGAAATACTTAAAAAAAACATGAAGTAGCACCATTACTTAAGTTTTACTTTGTCATGTAGAACTTTAAATGTCAGAAAAATAAAACTCTTGATACATTTTCAAATCTTGTTTCAGCAAATATAATATTAGTATTTGACCATGAGGTTAAAGGCCTTTTATCATAAAATATACTTTGTTTTTAAACTTTGCTCAATAAAGTACATATACGCTCAAGTAACTTCACCTACATAATATACATAAACAAGTGGTAAACAAACGTATTAAAATAGAAATCCTAAACCTATAGTGGCGCAACAGAACAGAACTCTGTGATACCCACTGGAATCTAATTCATACAAATTTTTAGAAAGCTTAAACGGTTCCTTTTTTCCCGAACGTACTAAGTTTCATACATTTCGACATTTCGTAATAATATAGAATAAAATATGCTTTATATTACTGAATAGAAAATATGCTGGGTGAAACAGATTCAAAAGACATTTTTTTTTTTTTTTTTGCTGAACCTAGAAACCCTCCAACCCAACAGAATACTGTTCGATGCAAATACACATTTCGTGGTCTGAATCGCCATCTTCGAGTGATATTAAAATAATACAGTGTTCGTTGCCGTAAGGCCATACCAAAAAATAAAAAGATATTTGAACCCAGCTACAAAAAAGTTCACTGAACTTAAATTAAAATATCTGTAAACATCTTTGCAATACGAAATATAATCTTTCAAGTCAAAAAAGAATAAAATACTTCAATCTGTATTAATGTCATCATGAATATTTAAAACTCGTGGAATTTCTGCTTGATCTATACATATATATGTAGGATATGTTGCTGTTCTCCCTCAAACGAGTTCCATCGTGTAAGCTGCAGTATCTCCACCGCTGTAAGTCTGTCTGTCAGGAAGCCGTCCAGATTCCCCAACCTCGAGGTCTGCTACCAGTACATTCGATCAGCGGAATCGAAAAGGCTCGTTTATGCTAACAGTCGGCAAACTGACTACGGTACCTGCTCGCTGTCCTTACTTCATTAACGTTTGTGTACAGTTGACTAAAACTATTGATTACTAGGCTTTAATATTTAAAACATGCATTAGATGTTGAAAATATTTGTCCCGAGCTACAGTACATTATGAACATCGGAACGGCCGTCCCTTTTTGGATACTGCAGCTCTACATACATATGTATATATACATGTACAATAACGCACATTATTAGGGTCTCACGAAGCGACGCCCTCGTCGTCGCTCTTTACGAAAATATACGTATAGCCTGAGTAACTGCAGCATGGCAGACGGGGCATTTGGGCTCGTTCCTCTCGCAGATGCGGTTGGCACACTCCATGCAGAACAGGTTGTGGCCGCAGGGCACCAGGGCCGCGATCACCTCGCTCTCGAAGCACACCGAGCAGTCCCGACTGCCCTTGCGGCTCGTCCCGGATGAGGACGACGAGGAAGAGGAGGAGGATGAGGAGATGGAGGAGTCGGAGGGCACGCCGGGGTGATGAGGTCCAGGGAGCGCTGGGGAGTAGCCAGGGAAGCTGAGGGTGCCGCCGCCCGGGTCACTGCGCACCCGGCGCGCCAGGGGGTGCTCCGCCGCGCCGTTGGTTTGGTGCAGGGGTGGGGACAACCTGGGCTGGCTGGTGCATCCCACCCCGTTGTTGACCCGGCGCAGCCCGTTGGCATTCGTAGAAGCATTGGCGGGATAAGCGGGCGGCGAGGCGGAGGTGCCGTTGGCGCGCTCGTACTGGGACCACATCAGGCCCGGCGGCGCAGGAGTGGGGTCGAATCCCGGCGACGACTCGAAGGTCATGTCAGTGCAATCGGGCGAGATCACCTCGCCGCTGTAGACAAATCCATTGGCGTTGGCATTCATGTTGATGTTGTTATTGTTGTTGTTGCCATTGCTGGAGGCAGTGTAGCTGAGGGCGGGGCTGGGCGGGCTGTAATCGGCCAGGCGGGAGCTGCTGTTGTTGCCGCCAAAGTACGAGTCGGTGGAGGCACTCCCCAGAGAGCTGGAGCTGTCGTTGCGGTAGTTGGAGAAAGGCTTGCGACCGGAGGTGGGCGTGACGCTAGAGCTCGGCTTGCTCCACAGGCTGGCGTTCCCATGCAGGTCGAAACCCACGTCGGTGCCGTTGGCGTGGAAGTCGTTCTCGTCCGTGAACTCGATGAGGCCGCCGGTGCGCATGGCGATGTGTGCTTCAATCTCTTCCCTGGCCCGGTCCACATTCTCAGGCATGCCCGTCACCTCGAACACGGGCTCTTTGTCCCGGCTGGGCGTGACGATGTAGGTGTGCGTCTGCTGCTGGATGCGCTTGATAGTGGCCCCCTTGGGTCCCACCACCAGACCCACCACCCGATAGGGAACCCGCACCTGAATGGTGGTCTGGCCAGGCAGATTGGGCGGGCCGGGCACTGTGGCGTTACCATTCAGGGTGCTGTTTTTGTTCCGCGAGGCTCGGATCATTGAGAAGTGCTCGGCCGCCGAGATGATCTCCCTCCTCGCCATGGCTACATCCTCTCGCCTGCCTGTCACAACAAAGACTGGCTCCTCTCCCCGCACTGGAGTTTTGATATACGTATTGGTCTTTGCTCGCAGGGCTTTAATTTTGCAACCTACAATTGTGAGAAATCAAAAAAACAAAAATAAGTCAAGGCAAACACACATTCTGGCACAAAACAAAAAGATGCAAGATGCAAGCGCACAGTCTAGGGGACAACAATTTTGTCCTTTTTTTTTGGTGCGGCATAAATTCAAACCACATGCTCGTCTACTTGACATGCAGGGTCAAAAATAGCACAGGGGGAAAAATGCATGCTGAATTCAGGATTTTTCAAGAGTCTGACCCAACGCAACACTCTAATCATACTGTCAACAACTTGCTCTGTCCCTTCATACCACTCAGATAGCCCATAGAACATGATGTCACCTAGATCTAGGCTATATAATGATGTTTCCTGGTTAAGGAAGTCTATTCTCAATTGGCTATATAGGGAGTGTAAACAAAGTCCACTGAGACAAAGAAAGAAAGAGCCGCTGCTGCTTCAATAAAATGGCAATTCAGTCTAGATATGCAGGAATGTTGTGAATAAAGGAGATGACATATTAAAGGTAGTTAAGCTTGGGTTGTGTCAGTGCTCCCTTGCTTTTTGTTTGGTCGGACATCATCAGGAGGGCAGTGCAGTTGAAAATAGGCTATAACCTACATTCCCTGTCTGTCATACATGCAGATGACCACATGTCACAATAACACAACGCGATTCTACATAGCCGCATACACACATTTAATTCGAGATGATCGTGATGATGATTACCTTGCCTGCCGACAATTTCGGCAACATGCTCGGAGCTGGGAACGGGAACGCACTCGGTCATGTTCACGCTCTTTCTCCTGGGCTCGTTGTCATACAGAGAATTCTCATCGTTATCCAGTCCGAGCAGGGAGAGCTGGTCCAGGGCGATCTGTAGGGCTCTTTGGTCATCCAGGGCGTCCCCCTGCCCGCCGTTGCCGCTCCGCTCCATGTCGGCGAACAGCGAACTAGGCATCTTGGATAGGTCTGGAAACAAAGAGGGGAAAACTTACAGGAGGGTGGGATTGAGCTGGGAACGGCTGGTTTAAAAAGCTCCACGGGTGCGAATTCAATGCGCGTCCTTTTCTTCCTCGTGTCCAAATAATAAAAATCAGTGCAATTCCGAAGTGTAGAATAAGTGTTATTCCCGGAGACTGGAATGCCGGTGGTGGCAATATTCCCCTTCGAGTGCGCACCCCTCCCTATCAGCTCGTTTCTTTTCGCTGTCTGACTCGCTGCAGCCAGACGCGGCACTACCGGAGAATATGTGCGCATGACGTCACCCCGGTCGGACGGGGCAGAGACGGTGCTGCGCTGGGTTGTGATTTGCATACGCCGCGCTGATTGGACAGATCCTGGATGGAAGAGAGAGAGGGGAGGGTGACCGAGTTCAGCCACGGCTCGTCGCGGCCCGCCCTTTTCTTTTGTGGTCTTATTAAAAAGCAACATAACACATTTTATGTGAATTACAGTTATTGTTTAACTTTCTCGTTTTTATACGAGTACTTCACCAAACAGTGTGGTTAAAACGTAGCCTACGTTAATAAAGTGCCGTTGGTTTACATGACTATATTCTGTGGTGTTGTGGTCTGTCATCAGCATTGTCTTCTGTGAGGGTTAGAGATTTGCTTTACTTGCCGTCAGGTGAAAACCTTCCCGTAATAAGACAAATAACAGCACTCAAATGCTGAAAATGTTCAGTTCAGGCAGTATAACAGTAAATCTGCATCATCTGTATCCTCTTGTTATTATTAACACACAGGTGGTGTAAAAAGTTTTACACAAAGAAATGAACAGCACTTTTGAGAAGCATCATTAAAATGATGTGAAGCTGATGGGTGCCATTATGTTGTCAACTTATGACCAGCTATGTTGCGACTGAGTCACTAATAACAGCATCTTTACTCTCAGACAGTGTTCATGACACTTCACAAAGCATATATCTAACATCCAAAGCATATCCATTGTCATGATGTGTCATGTGTGTATGGATCATATGCGTGCTGAGAGGTGCCAATAAAGCCAAATCCACTGCAATTATTAGGAGCCAGATAAATGTAAACAAAACCTTCATTACTGATCATTCGGATTCGGATTATATTATTTGCTTCATGTATCTAATTTACATTCTTCGAAACAGTCTAAAATTCTTTTTGTTTATTTTTCTCTAAGTGACCTTTACATGTGCGTTTCAAAAGCCTAAATGAAGGACAACGTGCCAAGACATGCACTCACTGTCTCGACTGCACGCCCCCCCTCTCTCTCTCTGTCTCTCTCTCTCTCTCTCTCTCTCTCTCTCTCTCTCTCTCTCTCTCTCTCTCTCTGAAATATGTGTTAGTATTCATTCACATTTCGGTTACAGCGTGCTTATAAAGTGAGCCACCAGATTTATATAATGTTATGCATTTATTCAAAACACGCAAAGTCTCTTTCCAAATGACACCAGTGTCTCCTTCCTTCCAGTCTCTCAAGGAAATCATCTAATTTCCTTTAGATGTCCTCATGCATGCACCTCAGTCAGCAACATTTGGCTGAAAAAATATAAATGTATAAAAATAGAAAATTTTATGAGATTTGTGAAACTGATTTAAATAACAATGGACCCCTACAGTCATTTTTAGTGGTGTCCTGATTATCAATGCAAAACCAGTTTCATAATCATATTGTCACGTTAAAATGAGTCAACACCCAAACAAACATGCATTTTCTTCACAATTTCATGTACGAGTGCATGCGAGTAGATGCCTAATCAATATTTGATCCCATCCTCAAATATTGGCATGGACGCAGTTAATGGCCAGTTAGCTATCAACAATACTCTCAAGCACTCTGCCGTTGGCCGGTATGTTAAAGAGCATGATGGAAGTGCTTATTGGTGATCTCCCAGTGGATCTCAAAGCATCTACAGGCAAATGCGCCTTTTGTGGCCCGAGCGGGAAGACGGGGTGGGGGCAGGGAAATCAGCTTCTTTTTGCACAAAGAAAATTTCAAACCAATTGAGGGGCATTGAAACGAGAAGCACTTTCTTTGTCACCTCACTCGTGAGGAACAATAGTTATGCTAATATTAACTGCCCCCAAACCTGAGAATGTGAGAAAAACCTTTTTTGTTAATATTCACCCCTTTTTTTATTATTCTTTTTAGTTTAGCACTAGCAGGCTCACAATCTGAGCTTAAAAGCTGCATTGAGAAACATCTGGAGGTGGGAATTATGCTAAAGCCACATGTTTGGCTTATTTCTATGCTTTTTAGCTTCAGAAGCTCAGAGACCCTGATTTGCGATTTGCATACCTTACTCTTTATTGTATTGTGAATTAAAGCACCGACAAAGGACTATAATATAAAAGTGTATATATTTACATGGTGACTGCTATTCAGTATTTGCATGCATAATCATGTTTCATATGTACTCAACACTGGACTGCACACAATGGGATAAAGTTGGTCATTCTTAAAGATATCATATTGCATGTCCAATTCCGATCAATCGCTCTTACAGACTGTGGAGAACAAAGACTGAGGAGCAGCCCCTGTACGTGCTGGCTTCAATCCTCCTTACACACACACACACACACACACACACACACACACACGGACAGAGCCAGCGGTCGAAAGCCTCAGCCACAGAGTCTGTTTAAAAACCACTATTTCACATGTCTTTCCAGATCTGTTTCAAAAGTGGGTATGATTGATGTCCTCTCTGCTGCCCAGATGGAGTGACAGACGGAAGATCATTGTCATGACACAACTTTTACGAGGACATCTTTTTCCTGTTAAACTCGGTTTATGACAACTCACACATTTTACTGCATCCGCAGAAATAGGAAAACGTATTAAAGAAAAGCTCTGATGGTTCAATCCTTTCAATATTTATGAAATGCCTATCTAGAATGGATAAGCTTTATTGTTAGGACAAATGTCAGTAAATTATTTTTAAATAATTGTATTGCTTTTATAACTAATCATGTAATAATAATAAATATAATAATAATTAATTTATCAAATTGGAAAGTCAAAAAAAAGTTAAAAAAATCAAAAAGCGTTTAAAGTTGTGGCATGCAGCAGGAATATAAAAAATAAGTTGTGTCACTTTGACTACAAAGAATGGAGAGCAAATCAAGTGTTCTCCCACTCAGATCTTTTTCTTGGGGTGAAAAAACATCAATAATCTTACACTTTTAACACAATGTCTCAAAGTCCACTCTGATAGGCCAATTTCTACTATCAAAACTCCTCCAAGACCAAATTATCTAAGCTAAACTATCCGCATAGCACGTTTCTCCAAATGTATTTTCAGGAGAAACAACTGACACAAAGTAGATTCTGCGAAAGAAAATATATATATGAAGTCACCTAAGCAATGAAGGAGCAACCTCTGAGCAATCAAACATCCCTCTGGCTGTGCCGCTTTATACGCCTGCCGTATGATTTCCCAAGCGCGCCAGTCAAAATATAACCTGCTTTCTTTCAACTAGCACCTTGATGAATCCGGTTATTCTATAAGTTTGCCAGTTGTCTGTTTTCACCCAGTTCATTTAAGGTTCTTAGGTAATCTTAGACCAGCACAAATGAGCAGAGCGCAAACGTCTAGAGTGGATTCGACCTACATAGGTCACCTCAGCTTGTTTTTTCACATGTCCACCTTTGGCAGCTCAAAGAGGCCACTTTAACGCGTGCGATATGCGCTGTTTTGCATTAGGAGTTAACCAGCTGCTTAGCAGCGATTACCCGGCTGCTCTTTAATGAGAGGAAGAGGGGCTTAGCTTGGCATGACCCAGACCTGTCTGAGTGCAGCACTGCCATGAGATAGCTAATAAGCCAACAGTCACCGCCGACTGACCGGAGAAAAGCAAAATAACAACGGGAACAAAGACGGCGAGGGAGCGTGGGCAGAAATTAGAGAAGAGAGGTCACAGATGACAAACTCTGACATCATCGGTTTTGCGTCCTCTGGCTGCATGTATTGCACTTGCGTTCATTTCCATCCATGTTCAAACGCCTTGTTTTCAAGAGCTTTAAAAGCGAGTGATATAATCAAGACACACCACACCTCTCTCCCTCTCTCTTTGTCTGCACACAGACACGGCATGGCAGTGTTGTGTAATTGAATATGCAGTTTGTAGCTTACGGCTGCAGTAAAACCTTATGGCTAAATAGCGTAACGCAAGCCGTCCCGTTAGCTCTCCCAGCAATTCGTTCAAATGGTACGTTACGTCATAAAGGTAAAGTAGGCCAGTGCTGCAGTGGTGCAGTGTGTGTGTTTGCATCGGCCCATCCCTTCGCAGACTGCTACCCGCACTGACACACTGAACTCGAGTGCCACTGATTCGCCTCCTCCCATTGGCTGTCTGCCAGACGCCGGGAGAAGAAGCATGCAGCAGAGCGGAGCACAGCGGCAGGACAGCTGGGGCTGCTCCCCCACAATGCACCAGTCCCACCCAGGCCCTCCTAATCCATTCTGCCTCTGCGCTCGCCCCTCCCGCCTCCAGCGCCGCCGCAGAACCCTTCGGATACTGTACAGCCCTCTGCGTCTCAGCCAGAACCGGGGAAGTCCGCGCCTATTGCTTTAAATAATAAACGATAAATCACATCAATATTTAGCAGTCTGGATGCATGACTCTTTATCTAAAAAAAAAATGACTTTGTTCAACAAATTCAGTGACAATAACAAACACATTAGTGGCCTACATGCAAGGTCGTAACCATTGATCTAAAAGAATTTAAATAAAGGAATTAAAGGGGTTTAAGGGAACAAAGAATCAGAAAGAACAACAGCAAAAGCCCAGAATTCATTTGCAAATCATATTTTATTTTGAAATAAGCTCACATTCAATGCCCAATTTGTCGAAAATGGCTTTGTTAATGTGTCACATCATTCAATTACATGAATCATGTAAATCTATATTTGGTAACACTTTATTTTGATAGTCCACTTCAGACATTCAACTAACTATAAGTAACTTTGCCGCTACATGTCAACTAACTATCGTTAGATTATCAGTAGACTGTTTGCTTAATATCTGCTAACACTTTATTTTGTTGGTCCCCCAACAGATATTCTACTGACTATAAGTAACTTAGAAACTACAAGTCAACTTGTTCTCCAAACCTGAACCCTAACACCTAACTCTAACCTAACAGTCAATGACGGTCTACTATAATATACTAATACTCTAATGACAGTTAGTTGACATGTAGTTGAAACGTTACTTATAGTTAGTACAATGTCTAAAGTGACTATCGAAATAAAGTGTAACCTGGTGTTCACTTTGAATTTGCACATGGTTTGTCTTAAAGCATATTAAAAACACCACAGACATATAAACAACATTAAAAGCTTGATTTCAACCGTTAAATCAATAGGACAAACCAATGGGAACGCAAAACCCGAAGACACAATTAGTGAAACAACAACAACCACCACTTGCTCCACACATATCATCTTGTTTTTTGTTTTTTTATCAAGACAAGCCATGATCAAAATAAATCCTTTTGTTTTAATACCGCATGTAAATGCAGCCCACCATCAGCAAACACGTTGCGGATTGATGATGCAAAACTCTGGATAACTCTTCTTGCATGCGTCCATTTCTGACACTAATAGCCACTGAGCCCACTGCGTGACATTGCTTACTGTGGCAAGCAACAGTCGTAAAGGCCTATTATAAATTTTACAGTGTGCATCCGGCTTAACTTCAGTGTGTGTGTGTGTGTTCAAACATGCTTTACCTTCTTTTTGAGCTCACTGGCCTCGTTTATGTGGTGATCCCTCTCTTTCTCCAGCTGGAAGATGATCTTTCGTTGTTTCTGGGCTTCATCCCTGTAGTTTAAAATCTCATTTTCCAGAGACTTCACTGACTGCTCGTATTGCTTAACATAGTTCTGCTGTTTGTCAGTTTCATTTGCCGCCTTGATCATATTCTGGGAAAATATGCACATACAACATGCAAGAGGTTACCCAAAAGATCACTTTGTAAATATACTTAAACAAGAATGACTCAAGATTTTCAGACAATAGGTATAAAAAACCAAGCTTGAGAATAGGAGGATTTTCCTCTGTGATATATTGCCATTCAATAGATCAAAGAAGCGATTCTCCAAGGTAAGCTGATATCAAAAGCTATGTTTGTGTGCATTTGTGAGACAGAGTGTCTCCTGTGCAATTAAATATGAATATCCTGTTATTTTCATACGCACAATAGCAATGCAATATTCAGCACATCAGCAAAAACATCATGCACCTTCTCTTGTTTTCTGAAATCCATCTGTGCATCATAACAGCGTGGGGAAGCTATGAGAACTATGAAACTGCAGTACTGCGGCAGAAAATTAGCCGTGAGGAGGAAAAAATAAACCTCAAAGACTTGCAATAAAGCTAACCCGGTATTAAGAGTTGTCTCAGGTGATCCAAAGCGTCCACAACGCAGACCCGGCGTAATGCGATGATCTCAATCCCCCCTCCCCCTTCCCCCTTCCTTTTTAAAGGGTAACTAAAACCCTGGTCAGAGCCTGACCCTGGTCACGAAGTTCGGAACATCCAATGGGAAAATTCAACTGCCACCGTTCAACCTGAAGAGGGCAGCACTAAGACGTTTTTACACCATATATTGTAGAAATGAAACACTTTATACACAAATGTCAAAAAAGTAACTCAAATCAATGACTGGTATTAATAATGATCCATTATTACAGATCATTAAATTAAAAAAGTTGGTTTAGTGTTTAGTTACTCTTTAATAGGTTTTCATATTTGAATGTTCAAAAAGCACATTTTATAATTGTTGCAACACCTCTCTTTCTGTTTAGTTTTGATCTCTCTAAGATGCCCCTCCTTCTGAAAAGTGCATGCTCTGATTGGTCAGATGAGTCGGTGTGTTGTGATTGGTCGATCACTTCAAGTGTGTTTTAGAAATGTCACGCCCCTTTCCATAACGAGTTTCAAAATACTACTAAAACAACTCAACTCCAACTTTTTTTGCATATGCCTTGGGAAGGGAATTATTTATAGACCATTTCGCAAGTTGTAAACAAAACTGGTCCAGAAGCACTTCCTGTTACAGTTTTTTTAACACTACATAAATCCTGGGATAAAATACAACCGACAAAACATATAAAACTTAATCAAAAAGTTAAACAAACATCTTTAAGATGTTTCTTTACATGTGAAATAAAGAAAACAGTTACAAACTGAAACAGGAAGTGTTTCTGCCAGGGCCATGCAGAGACCTCTGGAGGGGCAGGTGCCCAAAGTATAAAATGGGGCACATGGTAACAAGGCTTTAAATAGGGCTGTGCTCAAAATATCAATACAGTTAATATATCAATAGGCCTACAGTACAGATGATTCTGCATCGAGACAGCAGCAAATGCATTGCAGTTTCGAAAAAGAAACAGAACAGAAAAGACAAATTTAAAGTTTAAAATTAAAAAAAAAAAAATTATGTGCTCTATATATAACTCTGGGATTAAAAACTGAAGTGATCTTAAGTTTTTTTTAAGGGTACTCCACGTTTTTTTAAATAAATACTATAATAATAATAATAATAATAATAATAGTTTAAAGTAAAAATAATAGTTTTTAGTCAAATACCTCCCCTCCACGCCCGTGAAACTTTTCTCCCTCAAACAGCGTTACTTCTACAGCCTACACACAGCAGTACAAACAATATCTCTCTGCTCTCTTCACATCGTTCTAGTAAAATAATAATATGTAAACAAACAAACATCAAAATCACTTCGCTGAGAATAGAACACCACTTACCAGCAGCCGCAAGAGTTGAAGCTATCCTCTGGGAATGCGCGATTGCGCATAGACGCGCGAAATTAAAAAAAATGCGCGTGCAGCGTGAGGAATAGTCCCGGATGAGTTCGTGAGGTGAAAGTTCATCATGTGGGTCATTTTATTTACGGCTAAATTATTATTCATTCATTTTACTACTAGTTAGATGGCATCCACAAAATTGCCTTTAAATACAAAAAAGGAGAGGAAATTTTGTCCTGACAAAAGGGCACTTTGGACACCAAGGGGCAAAAGAGCAGGTGCTCGAGCACCCAACGCCATCTCATTGGACTGCATTTATATAGCACTTTCATAGACCCAATGGCCACCAAAGCGCTTTACAATTTGCCTCTCATCCACTCATTCATACACTCATTCACACACCGACGGCGGTGTCAGCCATACAAGGCGCCATCCAGCTCGTCGGGAGCAGCTGGGGTTAGGTGTCTTGCTCATGGACACTTCAACACTTGGTAAGGTGGAACCGGGGATTGAACCACCAACCTTTCGGTTTGTAAACAACCTACTGCCACCCCTATAATATACTAATACTCTAATAAAAGTTATTTGACATGTAGTTGAAAAGTTACTTATAATTAGTAAAATGTCTAAAGTGACTATCGAAATAAAGTGTAACCAACTTCTTGTCCACATTCTGCATCCCAGCCTAACTCATGTGAATGCATGTGCATTGCATGTCAGCATCGTATAATAGCTTGTAAGGCCAAATACATAAACTGTAAGTGTATCTGAAGACCTTTGTGTTCACAGATATAGCACATTATATGCAAACATTTCTTGCAAAGCAGACATATGAGATGGTCTGAAATGATTTACAGGAAGCAAGAACACTGAAACGTCATCAACATAACGACACAGGCGATAACTATATGGAACTTTGTTTAACAGCAGAGGTCCACATAGGACTTATTTTAATTGCAATTACTGGGTACTAACTAGGTACTAACATTGAACCCTAAACCTAACCTTAACACACAGTTATCATATATTACCCAACACTATCTCACGCAAAATTCGTACGAATACGACGAATGAGTAAAAAATGTTTAATTCCTCACTCGTACGAATTTGTACGATTTGTCTAAACCCACGTGACGGTTAAGTTTAGGAGCGGGGTAAGAGTTAGGTCATTCGTACCAATTCATACGAATTGGCCAAATCGTAACATATGTACGTTTTAGCAAAATCGTACTAATTCGTACGAGTGAGGTCCTATGAATTGTTACGAATTAGCCACTTTTTAATCATTCGTCGAATTCGTACGACTTGGTCGTGAGATCTGGTTGTATTACCCAGTACTTTCTTAGGTAAGTACACTGTCAGTACATGCAAGTGCACCAGCCAAAACTTTGATGCACATTCTTAACTGCTTTTCCGAATGACCATTCGTCATGAAATCCTGACCCCCTACACTTATCCTACACTTACTTTTGAGTTAAGACATAGTTAGAGTTCCCCTCGCCAATCAGACTGTGCCGAAGAATGTTTAATTGCAGTTCTCACTTCTTGAGTATGCCCTTTCAGCGTGGCATCTCCACCTAGAGAACAGTAGGGTTCTGATCCCCGATAGGAGGCATTTCCAATTACAGTCGATGACCTTTCGTATTTATATCCTGTTCCCTGGTGTTGAAAGAAGATGATTTGTTGTGACATGATACTAATGATATTCGTCTGCTGACATTCCATGCTGGATGGATGTGATTATGCACTAGCTACTCCAATTGTTATTCTCAATTTCAGTCTGACAGTATCAGCACCACGGACAGCAGCTGATCGCAGCTTTCGGACTCAAAAAGCTCATGCGACAAATGGAGGGGTCTGCTCGTGATAGAGTGGCAGCTGAGGGTGGAATGGGGTGGGAGCGAACTGATGGGGTCACAGTGGGTGTCATCCGGTCGCGACATCCATCAGTGGGTGGAGACACACGAGTCCCGCAGCACTTGAAGATTCTTCACTTATATTGCTGTGTCAGTTGTCCTACTCTGCAGGATATTGCTTTATCCAGCACGTCAGCAGTGATTTCCCAAAAGTCCAGTTTCACATCAAAAAATGTGCCTGAAGTTTTGCGCAAATAAATGGACAACTAATGTACCATGGACAATCTTGTACGTATATTTAATTAGTTCTCACCATTGTTGACGAGAATGTGAATGCAATAATGCAATGTACTTTTATTTTGATTACTCACATTCAAAATAAAAGTGT
>JAOTRC010000022.1:33411538-33423124 GCA_027497675.1 Cyprinella lutrensis
AGTCTTTTCTCTTCACACAAAGGCCACATTTAGAAGAATTGAAAATGCATCAGGCCCCAAAATCTAGAAAGGCGAGGTTTGAATTAAACATGGAATTGAATTACCCTCCTCCAGCAAGGCAAACACAATCTGCAAGTACCAAGACTGGCGTCCAATCTGAGTCGTGTGTGTGAGTGTGAGACACTCTACTCAAACACTACATGCACAAGAATCCTCATACGAAGGACACTATTAACTGTTCTTCTCCTAGTAGAGATACAGTACATTATTCATGACTTTTTTCTCGAGAAAATCAAAGAGTAAAATGTCTCTCTATCAGAAGAATAAAAGGAAAGTTAATAAATCATAAGCATTAGCACTGAGTACCAAATCAAAATGTATTGTATTATCATAAACTCTAATATTAACTTGAAAAAAATGTATAAATAATAGATCAATATTTTAAAAATATATATTTAAAAAGTTGTTCACTTAAAAAAAAAACAAAAAAAACTGCAAACTGTTCAAAGGGGTTTCAGGCAATGAATAAGGGTCTTATCAAGCCAAACAATCGTTCATTTAAAAGAAATCATTTAAAGCCCTTTGAACAGTTTGCAGTTTGTACTAAAACTGTTTTTTGGACCTTGAACTGTTTGGTTCCCATTGAAGTCCATTAATTGGAGAAAAATCCTGGAATGTTTTCATCAAAAACTTTAATTTATTTTCGACTGAAGAAAGAATGACATGGATATTTTGGATGACATGGGGGTGAGTAAATTATCAGCAAAAGTTTTTTTTTGAAAGTGAACTACTCCTTTAATTATTAAAAACATAAAAAATATATTAAATAAATAGACTTACTTTTTTGTTCACAATATTTTAATTATTACTAATTATTAAGTACAAAAAATAACAAAACAAATAAATAAATGTACAAAATAAACAAATAATTAATACACAAATTAATAAATTAATGAATTGAATGAATTATGCATTAACCTACTTGTTAACCAAATACATAAATTAAAAATATTTTTAAGTCTAAAATATTTTATAATGTAATAAGAAAGAGATTGTGAAGTGATCCAACATGATACCTTCAGTTTCTTGAGCCAATTAAGCAGCTAAGCAATATCTGACCACAAAATGCCAAGATTGACTAATTAGAATCCAGAATTCCAGACATGCATAATTAACAGTATTACAAAATCAGGATTGACATAATCTCAACCTAAATTCATCAACTGTCAGATGGTATGTACGACTGACTGGAACAGTAATGTTTAAGCCACAGTTTAGTTCACATTATTTCTACTAAATCATTTAAATACTGTGGTACAACAGCACACTTGCTTACACTGGATTGTGGGTGGTTTGTGAATGAGAAGGTTTTGGACTTGAAAAAGTGTCACAACTGTTTTGTGACGTACCAGACGACCTTAAATGCCCTTTGTGTGTGTGTATCATGTCAGGTTTAACTCGACCCATCATCCTGGCTGACAGTAGCGCCATATGGCCACAGAACCCGTCCCGCTCACACAGCCCTGGCGTGGAAAGAGCGCATCCAGTCAGCCGTCGGGTTAAAGACGGCACACGTGGCGTCTACAGCCTTTGATCCTCTTTCACGCCGATCCCCCAACAAACACACACACAGCATTAGGAATGCTCAACTAACTCGCAATGAACTCCCACGTGAGGAGCGATCAGCTAAAAATACACAAAAACACCATCACACAACCGAATGCCTACGTCCACTCCATTGATTTAAAAGATCAGCGATGCCTTACAGTGTTAGGAATAACACCTCATTTAGTGTTATTCACACTTGATTGACAATATTACAGCCATGAGGCTCTCAATTCAACATGAAGCCACAACAACATTTCTATCAGCCCATCCATCCATCTACCTGTCCATGTCCATCCAAACAGAGTCATTGTTAAGTCAACTCTGAATACTGCTCAACTTGAGTTTCACTGTCAGGACGATCCTCCAATACTACGCCGTGTACGTGTCTCTTCCTCATGTCTGTAACTTTCTGATCAATCCAGTGAGCTCTCTGGGTTTACTCACACACACACACAACTCATTCGCTGACAGCTCCACACTCTCAAGGTACACATGCTTTTGCCTGATCAGCAATACTAGCATCTGACAGCAGATCAATATGAATGGATCTAATAGATTGGCATGCATGTATAGTTTTCCAGCCAGGCATAATCACATATTATCAGGCATCTGTATAGACATGTCTGGATAGTCTGGCACTGGGTCCAGTATCTTTGAGGTGTATGTCCAGTAAACTAACACTGTGTCCAGAGGAGAGTATTGACTGACGCTGAGACAACTGAACACACACGTATACCTAGTCAAAGAGCAAAAGAGAAAAATCGAATTAATTCTGCCGTTTCATGTCATTTGCTCATTCATACACTAATGTTAAAAGTTAAAAATATGGTACAAGTTTTTCCTTTTTGAAAGAAATCAATACTTTTTATGTTGCTTTTTGTTTAATTGTATTTCTCTCAAATAAATGCATTTTTTTAACTTTCTATTCAAAGAATACTAAAAAAAAGTTTATTACAAAGGAATAAATTATTATTAGAAAACAGTTATTTTAAATGGTAATATTTCACAATGATAAATAATGTGCAGATGGACATACACATTCATTAATTAATTAATTCCTCACTCACTCATACACCCCCACCACCCTATTTCCTCCATTAACTCACTAGTTCATCTATTGTTTCCTGCATTTACTTTTTTGATCATCTCAACCATTTATTCAATTATTTTTCCATTTCTGAAGTTATTTATTACTCTGTTACTGTTTGTTTGTTCATTAATTTACACTGATTAATTTACACATTTAGTCAATTCACATACATTTATTAGTTCATTCACTTGTCCATTCATCTACTCTCATTTATGTATTCATTCTTTTATTTCATTCATTCATTCATTCATTTCTTTAAGAGGTCGACCGGTATTGGATTGTCAGGAAAAGATACAATTTTTGACAGACCAGTTTTTAAAATCTATATACACTGATTCGCTATATACAAACCGAAAGTGTTTTTTCTTAGTGGGACAGAGCAATCCAAACATAAAAGCTACGAGAATCCAAAACAGATGCCATCATTGTGCAAAGACTCATAATTCGGTCACGCATTCAATCACTCGTTCGTTCGTTCATTCATTCGTGTGTTCGTTCGTTCATTCATTCATTCATTCATTCATTTATTCGTTCGTTCGTTTATTCATTCATTTGTTCATTCATTCATTCAATTCTTTAAGAGGTCGACTGATATTGGATTGTCAGGAAAAGATACTATTTTTTATAGACCAGTTTTTAAAATCTATATACACTGATTCGCTATATACATACCGAAAGTGTTTTTTTCTTAGTGGGACAGAGCAATCCAAACAATGTTGTAAAAGCTACAATAATCCAAAACAGATGCCATCATTGTGCAAAGATTCATAATTTGGTCACGCATTCAATCATTTGTTCGTTCGATTGTTGGTTTTGTTTGTTTGTTTGTTTGTTCGTTCGTTCGTTCGTTCGTTCATTCATTCATTCATTCATTCATTCATTCATTCATTCATTCAATTCTTTAGGAGGTCGACCGATATTGGATTGTCAGGAAAAGATACCATTTTTGATAGACCAGTTTTTAAAATCTACGCTATATACATACCGAAAGTGTTTTTTCTTAGCGGGACAGAGCAATCCGGACATAAAAGCTACAAGAATCCAAAACATATGACATCACCGTGCAAAGATTCATCACTCGGTCACCTATTCAATCATATGTTTGTTCATTCATTCACACAGTCATTCATTCACTCACCTCCCAGTGGCTGAAGACTAGTTGTGGGCTGGCCAGACCGCTGGTCCTCTTCCTGATCTCGTCAGCGAATCCGAAGCTCTCGGCAACAGGAAGTACAGCTTTAATGATGAACATGTCTGTCCCTTCCTTCATTTCCTCTTGTAGGACTCGTCCTTCCCGCTTGGACAAAACAGCATACACACGACCTATAAAAAACGATGATAAAATGATATCTACAATCATTCATAAATAACAATAATTATAATAAAAAAGCTCAGACATTATTACAAGAGCATTTAGACATGACCCGGAAACACACATGCACACAAAATCCATCATCACGAGGCAGAAACTCAAACGCAATCAGTTTGTTCAAATTCATCTGTGGCGGACATCCTTATCCTTTAACTAACACAAACAGCAGCTGATCTACACACACACACACACACACACACAATAATACATGGAAGTGACGGGGGGGAGAAACTCTGTGCCTGTGTGTCTATCAGTTCGGCCCCAGAGACCATCGACCTGTTAACACTGTAGATGAGCATGAAGCTCTCGCAATAATACTCGATGACAGACATCTATAGAAGGTCATGACCTCTGCACATCTGGGCCATGAACACTCATCTCTATGTTACTGTGTTGTATAAAACGGTTTGCTGTGTGTGTGTTCACTACTCACTGCTTGATTGGGTTAAATCAAAGTAAAAATTACCACACTTGGCCTTCGTGTCATGTCACTTTGTCAAACTGTTATTGATGCAGTTAAAGGGGACATATAATGGAAAACAGGATTTTCTTTGCTTTTAAAAGCGACTGAGGCACTGTAGACATACTCACAACATTCACAACACAAAGCTCCCATTATAGACCAATGGGACTATTTAGTGAAACTAAGCAGAAAATAATGTCTCGGATAGAAATCAGTGAGCACATTAACATATGGCCATTTACAGTGAGCCATCAACACCTCAGTATTCATCTTGGCTGCGATGGTGAACTTTACCAGTGTGTTGAGGTCAGATATATATAGACGTCCTACAGAATCACGGGCATAAACAGCCTGTTTAATTGTAATGACAGTGATTTTGTTTAATGGAGGTCACAGATCAGCTGTATTGATGGTTATTGAGACCATTTCTATGCCATTTCTGCTGGATGGCATAATCTTATTAGTGGACAGCAACTGATCATGGATTTTGGGCTGTATCGGATGCACTGTCAGAGAAAATCTATATTTGGCGAAGAAACTTGACTCTAAAAATTAAAATAGTTTTATTGTAAATAAAACATGAAAACTTTATGAGAAAATACAATTTAGGTATTTCTTTGTACCTATGTGTGAAATTTACTAGCAATTTCAAAAGGAAAATAGCTTGTACACCATATTTCTTTCAGTGTATGTATTCATGATTTACATTCACATATTCCAAATTTTTATCATTCATGATTTACTTTTATATATTTATAATTACTTTATATTAATATAAATTAATTACTTAGACCCCATAGAGCCTCATTAACAGAAAGAAAACAAATTTTCATGTAAATTGTTCGCAAAGCTGTTTTGATACACATTTCCGAAGAAGAGAAATTCATGAAAGTTAACGTATTTTCTAAATATTAGTTGGCATGAAAAAAATTAAACCTGCTCCGAACCACCTGTAAACGGTTTTTTTTGGTTTTTTTTTTTTTTTGTAAAAATATCAAGTGTTCTTTTACGCAAACATAAGACTGCACCTTCATAACACTAAAATAATATTTCACAAATTTGTTTGCCCATATAGGTAATCTTAAACTAATGAGGTTAAACCCGTTTGGCTTAATGTCCAGAGTCGAGGGGCCACCAGGATATACCACTAGGCCCAGAGACTACTAGTGCAAATATATTATTACCCATTATTTTAATTTTCAAATTTTAATGAAAATAAGACTTTTAGTAGCTTTTGTTTTCATTAACATCTTCAAGTTTTAATCATGAACTTAAAGGATGAGTATATAGGCTAAATTGTACATATAAACACACATATGTTGACCCCTTTACAAGCTCAAATGTGTATGTGTAAGACGTTTATCACATCTAGAAACATCTGTAATACATACACCTGGATATCAACAGTGTAACTAGTTATCTGGATATGGAAAATATCCTGCAAGTACTCCAAAATACTTTTGTTCTCATCGCAGTTATGGAAACGAAACGTCTGCGCTTCATTTACGGATTTCAATCCCTTTTCATGGGCAAACAAAACGGTCAGGAAGGTAATTTGCACCATTTGTTAAAATATTTACGTATTTTCTCCCCTTTGGCCCAGGCCAACTGATTTTCTCAGAGGTTTTGGTTCTCATGGGGCAGGATTCCCTTACTTCTTCAACTGGGTTCATTTCACACAGGCATGTTGGTCAGACAATTTAGCTTTTGTTCTGGAACCTGGTGCTATGATGACATCACACCGGTACATGGCTGTTTCACATCAGCTTTCAATCAAGGACCTGGGAGAACTATTTCCTCTCTGCACGGTATATGGCCCCTTTTCTCCCTGTCAAGAGACTGTGGATCTATTTAAGATACAGGTTGATTGGCATGTGCTTTACTGTTTAAATATGTTTAAAGAAACGTTTCAGCCAAAAATGAAAATTCTGTAATCCTTTTCTCACCCTCTTGTAGTTTCAAACCAGTATGACTGAATTTCTTGTATTGAACACAAAAAGAGTATTTTTGAAAAAAATCTTTGCCACAGTCTTAAGTTTAATAAAAGAGAATGACGACTGGGACTGTCAAACTTCAAAAAAGATGCAAAAGCACCATAAATATCTCATGACACATATGTTCCCAATCATATGATAGTTTCATGTGGGGAATAGACTGACATGTAGGTCATTATTCACTGATCTGTGTTTCCACCAGTTTTGAACAACACAATGGTGAGAAAATAATGACTAATTTCCATTTTTTGGGTGAACTATCCCTTTACGTGGCCCTTTTCAGTTTTACTGTTTATCTTATGCAGTGTTGCTTCTCAACAACAACTATCTTGTTTGAGGGATTTTTAAACATTTTAACTGGAAACGCTGTTATTTTTGCTGACTAACACTAAGAAAAAATTAACATTATTATTAAAATTTGTTTTCATAAACGTTACAATCCTGTTTGTCATTGTGCACGAAACTTCACTCCAATAAACCATCAGAAATATTGCTGACCAGTGCGCGTCTCAAGCGCACTCTTTACGTTTGTCCTATTGCCTGTTAGTTGTCCATGGATTTGCCTATATTTGGCGAAAATGGAAACGTCTTTAGACATGGAAAATACGTTTTTTTGTTGTTTGTTTTTTGCAATCGATTAAATGAACCCTTCATTATCGATCTTCACTTTCTAACATTGGTGAATAGTAAAGCCGCCAAAGTCCAAATACTGTATGTCGCTGACATATTGCATTGATTTAGGACTTGATTCTATGAAGTAGTGAGCATGCAGTGGAACTGTGAAATCAAGGTCCTGCCCACACTTCCACAATAATGGTAAGTACAGTTTACTGCAGAGAAACTCATTGTGTCAGTGTAAAATAAACAGTTATGGAAATGTAGAACTTAAAGCTCCAATGTACTCCTGAAAATCTCCCAAAAAGTCTGTTGGTGTCTCAGTGACTACTTTGTTTAGAGAAGCTGTCAATCACAGCTGTCAATCATGATGTTACATTCCCGTTTTTAGCCTCAGATAACTAAGACCAAACTTATTTTAAAAAACGAACACTTAAACTTACATCAGCGAGATAAAAAACGACCTAAAATAACTGAAAACATCTTTGGAAAAAAATGTATTTGAAGTGTAATTAATTGTTTAGTTTCCATCGCATCCCATTAGACTATACGGGGAGGGTGGGGTTTATGACCTATCCTGGGACCAACCACCTGGGGGCGATCAAGACGCTTGGGCTTCACTTTTAAGGACTTGTGCAGCTTGCTTGGTTCGAACTCGTAACGTACTAAAGACTGAACATGATTCAAGGTCCCAATATACTCCAGGCGAAATTCTTTTTTTTGTTTCTTCACTTAGAAGTAAAAAGTAAGAGAGATACACTGTTAACGAACACCCCAATGCTTCCCATGCTGCTGAGGGCGACATTGAGATTAGAATATGTAAATATGTGCTGGGTGCTTTCCTCTCAGTAACAAAAACGCAACAAAAATGTAATAAACGCTTACCCAGGACCTCAGCAGTGGCCATGATTTCGCAGGTGTACATCGCAGCCATCAGCCGCTGAGGTTTAGCTTGGAAAGCGTATCTGCAGGTCTCTTTCATGGCAGCGATGAGCTGTCCTGAGAACGGCCCATAACAGTCCAGTGAACCACCAGCAGTTTCCGCTCTGCTCCTGCTTCGATTAGTGCTTGTGGATGAGACATGAACGTCAGAATAGTCACCTATTTGGCTCTGCAGTTGGGATTCCTCATCTATTGAGTCTTTCTCAGTAAGAGGTGTGGAAATCTTCATGTCCCAGGACTCTACAGAGAAGCAAACCCCCATTAAAGGCTCTTCACACATGGGACCAGAGAGTGTGGCCAACTGGAAGCCACTAACAATGCTGTTGTCAAAGTCTCTAAATGTGTTGGTCTCGGCCTTTTCAATTTCCTTCTCTCGTTGCAGACACTGCCACACTGAGGGTCTCCGGTACCCCTCGATTCTGTTGAGGAGAATATTTGGCCCACAACGGCGAGGACCAAATGCCCAGATATGCTCCACGGCACCCCTCCATTTGTGGCCTTGCAGGGTGCTCTCCAACTTCACCTTGAAGTCCTGGATGTTCTCCAGAATTTTCTGGTTGATTTCCAGAGTCTTGCCCTCCCAGGCGAACAGGCTGAACTGCTCTATTGTGCGGATGAGCTCCACATTGTCCTCCAGAAGGCGGGTGACTTCCTCAGGAAGAGGGATAGCCCGCACCCTGACCGTGGCCATCTTGTTTGAGGTGGTGAGCGTGACCAGACCGGTGGAATCCACCTGGACCCCTTCGTGATACTTTGTTTGTTCGTCCTTTACCTGGTGAATCACAGCGACTTTCTGCTGCTTCCCCAAGTCCTCGTTCACCATGTCCACTTTGGGAGGCCGGATCACCGTTTCGCGAAATGGAATGATTGGTTCGGAAGCACTGATTTCAATTTTAGCAAACCTAGAGAAAGAAAATTATAAATATCAATACTAATAAAACACACTAAAACATGCAGGGTCAAGAAACAAACCAAAAAAAAGGTACTTTTGCACTGAAAAACAAAAATAAAGAAACAAATATTAGACTTGTGTGTTGAGCCTTACTGTGAGAATGCAATCTAAATGGACTTGCAGCAGTCTAGTATGAAATTAATATTTCAAACTACAATATTAAAGCTGCAGTCCATAGTTTTTCCTCGTCGTCGCCATCTCTGTTCCAAATCTGCAATTGCAGTTATTCGCGGAATTATCAACTTTACGTGGGTTGTGCCTCGGCACGGCACAGAGCGGATGAATCGATATATGTATATCAAGATTATTTTTTGCTCAAATTTACGTTGGATAATTTTTTACTCAAATACTATAAGTAACGGAATGCAGCTTTTAACAAGAAAAACGGCTTAATTTACTTTCGTTCTTTATTGATGTTTGCTTTCTAATAATAATTACTTTAATCATATGAATTATATATTTAATAAGAGGAATTATATATATAAAATGTATTTTTAGTTCTTTTTTTAAGACTTTTTAAAGTCTCCAGTAGTCTTTGGAGTAGCTATAGAGAATCCCAATATCACAGGTATTGGTATTGACTACTTACATTTTGGTACTGTGACAACCCTAAAAACATTATAATCACTGCAATAGATTAGATTAGATTCAACTTTATTTTCATTGTGCAGAGCACATCTCCAGAATGCATGAAATCCAGTACCTACCCAGAGAGAAACAAAAAGGCTTATTTTTTCAAACTAACTGGGAGGACAAGAAGAAAAATGATTGCCGACACTCAAGACTGGCGTTCAGCCAACGGTAAGAGCCTAACACTGATTCTTCAGCACGTCGTTATGGCACAGTAAAATCTAATTTACAATAGGCCATTCATGCAGAAATTATTAAAATACACATTAATCTCTTTCTGTCTGTGTGAGGAAACAGACATAAACAGTCTGCCGAAAGATGCGAGCACACTCCTAAGTATTTCATACGCATATTCAGCCAGAGAGTCACAATCCAGGGTTACTCGATTTGTTTTGTGCTTATATGTAGCTAAACATACTGCTTGTTTTGATATATGATCATGGCTTAAATCCAATGAGGAACCTACACACTCCGGGTCACTGGTTAATGGAGACAGTTGGGCATTTGGGTCTCAAGGGTTTGTTAAGTGGAGCAGACGGTTGACATGATTGCTGTCTTCGCTGAGACATTCAATAATCCAGTTAGATCCAGACAGCCACAGAACGGTTTGGGAAGCAGATAATCCAGTGGAAAATGTTTAACAGAAACCTCCAGAGAGCCGCGAGCGGGCATCTGCAGGCACTGCTGTCTCAACACCGACAGCTCCAGGTGCGATACGTTTCACACAGTTACCATCACCTCTCACTGGATGCTTCATCAACCTCATTATTTATAGTGTTAGTGTTTCTCAACCTGTACTGTCTAATGCACTCCCTCAGTCCCATCAGTAAGGCTTCCAAACCAGAAATGTGCTCCTGTTATCACAGACAAAACACATTTACACTAAAACAAACAGTATTGTGGGTAAACACTTACCAAGTAGCTTCCTTTCAAACTACTTACAGAATAAGTTATATGTCGAATGTCACATGACCAAACAGGAACACTGGTCGCATCCACTTGTCAGAGAAAGTGTTAACAAGTAGTATGAACTGACGGCGATATCTATGGATGTTTAAGTTAATCAGCTAACCTGCCTAGTTCACTTTGTTATTGGCATTTATTCTATTTAAATATATAAACGTTAGTGTGAAGAAGGAAAAACTTTTAGATATCAATCTGCATAAGTGAGGGGCATTGGGACACAAGGGACATTGCCCCTTTAAGTTATCTTATTTATTTATTTATTTATTTATTTGACAGGGACAATGTGCATTAATTGACATTACTGTAAATGTACCAGAATTAGCCAAAAGCCTATTTTTCATCTGTTGTCCCTGGACAGATCTTAAAATAGTCTACCTAAAATGACAACATTAAAAGATTACAATGAAAAATACAAATATAAAAAGCCATAAAACAGATATAATTCTTCAATCTTAATAAATATAGTGTACACATTTAATATAATAGACAATTGATACCAATTTCTAAAAATTACACTACACATTGACACAGGATAGACACGAGTCGCAGTGTCTTTATCTTGAATAAAACAGCTTTTTTTTTTCAAAAAGCACATACAAATCACCTGATAGGGAAGTGATGTGATCTTTTTTACAAAATAGGGAAGTTATGTAGCACAAAACCCCTATTTAGTTTCATATTTTGAAATATTTGATGGCATATCTGTTTCCATAAACATATTAAGCAACACAACTCTTTTTAACATTGATAATAATAAGAAATGTTTCTTATTATTCTTATATTCTTATATATTAGTGTTTTTGAGCAGCAAATCATCATATTAGAATGATTTTTGAAGGATCATGTGACACTAGAGACTGGATAAATCGAGCTTTATGGATTAATTCGCAATACGAATATTTTTTTTCTCTCTCAAATAAATGCAGCCTTAGGCATAACTTTCGAAAGCATACA
>JAOTRC010000022.1:33510359-33520614 GCA_027497675.1 Cyprinella lutrensis
TATATATATACACACACACATGTAAATATATATACACACACAAACATACATATATATATATATATATATATATAACATTTTAACTGTATTAGGGATGGGACGATTACCGGTTTCACTATAAACCAAAATAAAATGAAATGACGGTTAGTACTATCAATTAAAATTTGATTATCATTAAAACCGTGTTTGATTATTGCAATTTTAATAACTCACTATAAATCATGTCCACAGTCATTTCCTTCTTTATAATGACGGTCATTATAAACAAGGAAAAGTCACAGAATAGAATCTTGATTTAAAAAGTGCATAGGGCTACTTGTTTTATTTGATTGTCGATTTATTAAATATAAAAATGTTTTCAGTGTGAGCACAAGTTGTTTTTGAACACTTTCATCTCGTTTTGACAAAACTGCTATAAAATTGATAATCACAATAATTTTGGTCACTATAATCGTGATATGAAATTTTCATACCGCCCCATCCCTAAACTGTTTAAGTACAATTTACATCTAACACAGTATAAGTTGACCTTTAACAAAATAAAATGTCATAAAAGCATGATATGACATGTGTTCCAGAGCTTCGGCCATGTTTTGGAGCTCGGACTCACCTGCTCTAGTATTTTCTGCAGGTGAGCGTACGCCTCCAGTGAAGTGAGTTTCAGCTCCACAATCAGCCGGTCAATTTTGTTGATGACGAGAACAGGACGAATATTCTCCAGCCAAGCTTGTCGTAAAACAACTTGTGTCTAAAGCAGAAAAGAACGAGATGCTACAGGATGATGTGGTGTAGAGCCTAAAGATCTCAGACATCTTTTTCACAACACAGCTATTGTTGACAACCAGAATCAAAATTCAAGAAATAAAACTGTAAAAAGCACTATATATTTGTATATATACAACAAGGACATAAGCAACCCTGTTTTTAGTACTAAAGCTGTAATCAGAGATGCAATTACATGAAATTGTAAAGGAAATTTCTCTATTGTATAAAATATGAAATTATTGACTAAATAAAAAGCGCATAACAGTATGTAATTTCTACACTGTCTATTTAAACGCAATATAACTTATACAGTGAACACACACTCAAGTCATGGATTATACCTGCGGACACACTCCCTCAACGGCATCAACAACAACAATGGCCCCATCACACAGTCTGACGGCAGTGGACACCTCCGAGGAGAAGTCCACATGACCAGGAGAATCGATCAGATTAATGAGGTAATCATTTCCTCCTGCAGTGACAAAGATACAGTTCTTCACCGTAAATTACAGATATAAATGGTGTTGAATCAGTAAAGCTACAGACCACGATGGCATTACCTGTTGTGCAATGTAGTGAAATAGCGCTGGACTTCATTGTGATTCCTCTGATCTGCTCATCCTCCCTGCTGTCCAGATATCTCAGCTACAGGATCAGACAAAAAAAACACATTTCAGAAATCTTTCATTAAAAGAAATTGCATTATTATTTTTTAAAGTTTTTTTTGAGTTTGCAAACCAGTCTGAATGGCTTACAGGAATAAATAAACTCACTCAGGAACTAAATAAAAACTCACTCACTGCAGATTATGATGTTTGACTTAAAATTAGTTAAAACTTGTGGCAAATTTGTGAGGTTAGTTATAACTATATCTTTATGTCATTCTTTCTTTAGAAAAAATAGTTAAATAATATGAATTTAAATATACTTTTATGTTATATTTATAGTGGAAGTGTATAGTTAGTACATGACAAGCTTGAATATAACCTTTAACTAAAACTAGTAATTTGAGTACTTCAAATTCAACGAATTTATTTCTTATTACGTTTATTTCTAATTTCCATCAAAGTGTTTTTAAGTTTTTATTCTAAAATTTAAATTTTATTTTATTTATACTTTATTTCAATTAAGGAAATTGATTTTTTACATTCTTGTCATTGTCAGAGACTCATTGTAATTATTTGTATCTAACTGGAATTTGTATCATATTTTGAAAAACACAAAATATGTTGGAAAAAAAGTATTAGTTATTGTGTGGTCTACTCACTGATAATTTTGCTTTAGGTCCACTTACCTTTCCGGCTAAGCGACTAGATATAATACCATTACTCGCCACGAGACAGTCTGCTAATGTCGTCTTTCCTATGGGCAACAAACATTTACAAGCAAAAAGTTTTAAGTTTGAGGTAAGATTTTGAGGTAGACGCTTGACGGTTAATAAAAACAAAGACCTGACACACATCAGCATACTTCACACTCACCGTGATCTACATGAGCAAGAATACACAGATTTCTGATTTGTGACGTTTTCTTCTGCAGTGCAATTATCTTCTCCAAACTTGTGTGACCCATTTTTGACTCTCTATGAAGATAAGGTGCAGAACATGAAGATCACTATTAGTACAAATACATTAACAGCAACCCCCAAAACACTTCAGTCACTTCAAAACAAATACAGTACAGTAACCACAGATCTGATCCCTTTGGTTTTATTCTATTAATGCTTCACCACTATTTTTAATTTATGTTGTCATACAAATAAAAGTGGTGGTTTGGACACAATATCACATTCTAAAACTGAATATTTAAAAATTAACTTAAAGACCTGACAGCAGCATCAGATAATTAATTTAGAATAGTATGTAAATCGGTTTCATCTTTTCAAAAACTAAAAAAAGGTTCTGTCTGTCTTTTTTAAATGCTTCTTGTTTTGACTTTTTTTAATCTAGCCTACAGCAATTTTCAAGTGTGTAGAAATAATTTATCTATTGTATAGCAATCTGCTAAACAGATATGGGTCGATCAATTGCTAAATGTCGTTCAACCCATCGTTCCAAACCCGCGTGTGTGTTTGTGTGTGGGTGTTGGTGACAACTGGAAAATTTCAGCACATTATTTCTCACATTCACTTACTCATAGACTCATTTGACACAAGCAGGTGCAACTTTTCAAAACTACGTCTATTCATGACTGACTGACTGACAACAAACAACAAACTGAATATTCATCGTAAACATATATAACAACGGATACCAGTGAAAATGCAACGTATATTCAACGGTCCATTAACTAAATGAACTTATTGAATATATGAAATGACAACAGATACTCACATGTTTCCTCCAGTCCAGGAAGCACAAATGAGCTGACCGTCGCAGGCGTCATACGTAATACGTTACGTTGCGTCATCACCAGGACGCTTCAAACAGTAGTTGCCGGGGAAACGGGACGCTTTACACTGCAGCTTCAGGAAGGCAGCGAGTGGGTGAGTGAGGAAAAAAGTCGTCGTTTTCCTCAATAACTCTACGAAAATGACACGGCTCTGTATCTGTAAGATGTGCAGTTGTGGGTAAGAGTATACTAGTTAGTGTTTGTTTATTGGTTTGTGTCTGTAGTAAGTTTTGAAGCCCGTGTTTTGAATAATTAATGCGTCACTTTAACGTTAACTTAGTTACATGGCAAGTTTGAAAGAAAATCAAGTAAGGGAACAAACTAATCTTGAATGACAGAAAATTGCAAATACTTTAACTTTTAAATTATTATATTACATTTTAATTTCATTTAAAAGTTATTATTTTATTTGGAATTCGGGAAGAAAATATCAAGTGCTTATTTAATGTAATCGTTTTCTTTTTGAAGCACTGTTTGTGTGTGTGTGGTATAAGGCTTTAGCTACAGAGTTAGTGACAGAGTTTGTTGTATAAGTTAGTTGCCCTGGACTACACAAACATGAGGTACTGCAGGTACTGAGAAGAATCTCATGGTGAAAGACCTATTAATCAGTTTCTGTCTTCTCAGAAGCATCAATTGTTTTTAAATAAAGTCCCTCTGCCTAAAATGTTTCTCCATTACCTTCAGCCGTCACCGTTGCACACACCAGCCCACGGCACTTTACAAGAAAGCAAGTCAGACCAATGTGTTGTCAGAGTACTCGGAGAAGTATCCTGCCTATAAAGGTCACACCCGTCCCAACAGCATCAAGCCCCAACTGCTGTATAAAGCTCAACAGGGCAAGATGGACGGAACAACAACCTTCAGGTACTGTAACTTTACATTCTGGGACTGAAATAATAATGACATGAGTCACTGGGGAGTACTTAAACAATTTGCATTAAAAATGAACTTACAGTAAAGATGTTTACATTGTCAAATAGTGTAATTATTCATGGCTAATCTTTAGTTGAATAATTTACAGTTTTATACATAAACAATTAAGCAGATCAACCAAAGTGGCTTCTCCTTCTATATGTTTCATAAAACCTAAAACTTTTTTTTTATTCTCTCAGGATGGACTATATCCCATATCCGGTCACCCGCCGCCCTGGGAGGCAGCAGGCCGAGTACAAGCCCAAGCCTGGAGAGATCGACTTAGGAACTACCTATAAACAAGACTTCTACCCATACGAAGTACAACCGTTTGTTCCTTCACGCCCTAAAGCGAGAGCACATCCCATGAATGCACAACCGATGAATGCACAACCGGTCACCATACCCACCTATGCAGGTAATGACACTTTAGGTCAGTTAGGTCATGTGATGCTTTCTGAGCATACAATTTCAGAATACATACTGAACAAGTGGAGCATTTGTGAAGCAACCTCATCTATCTGCTGTTAAATCAAATATATTTAAAAGTAAACGTATTGATGTAGGAGACATTTTTATACAGAGCAATTTATAAGGCACATGAAAAACAATTTACCCTTCCTTTCAAAAGATTGCAGTCAGTAAGATTCAATTTAGCTTATTCATTTAAAATAATAACACTTTTATTCATTTTTGATGAATTAATTAATCATAAGTGACAGTAAAGACTTTTATGTTACAAAATATTTCACTGAAATGCTATTCTTTTGAACTTTCTATGCATAAAAGAATCCTGAAAAATCAGTTTCCACTAAAATATGAAGCATCACGGTTTTCAGCATTGATACAGTAATAAGAAGCGCCAAAACAGCATATTAGAACGATTTCTGAAGGATCATGTGACTTATTTAAAAAAATATCTTACTGGCCCCAAGCTTTTGAATGGTACTCTATCATAAAAAGCAAAACTCGGTACAGTAAAAGCTAGACTAGTACACAAGTGAAATGCAGAAAAATTTTAATAAAAAGTTATTATAATAAAGGCCCATTCACACCAAGAACGATAACTATAAAGAAAACAATATTGTTCTGTTTATTCTAAACGCATACTTGTCTGTCACTTTAAAGGCTCAAGCTCATTACAATAAGATGGGTTCTGATTGGTTTGATGTTTTTATCGTTCATCAGCTAGACTTCAACGATATTGTTTCTCTGTGCCATTATCATAACAGCTGTAGTCTGCTATTCTTTAAAGGTGGGGTATGTGATTTTCTTTTTTGACCATCTTTTCCAAAATCACTTGAAATCACATTCCTAACCCACTTACAGCCACTGAGTTAGAAGCACTGAAATGAAAATTAAGTAATTTAATCATCCGTGGAACGACCAGGACTTGGAAAAACTCCAGCCAATCATTTCCAAGACCACTTAGAATCATTGGACAGAAAATGCATCAATCAAACAGTCGTACCATAACCCCTTCCCCCACCCCCTCGGCGCGTGTCCCCTTTGTGGCCATACTCAAAGCTTGTGAACCAGTCACATTAAGTGCAAGTCGCCCCAGTACAGAGAGAGAGAAAGTGCAATCTCGCGCATCTGAGTTTTACAGATGCATGATTGCGCGTCCATGTTCTTCGAATGGGTGGAGTCAGGGCCAGTGTTGCGGGAAAGAAGGTAGGACCTTTTGAGTTGTGTATTTTCAAAATCTGCCGGCCATTTTGCAAATCCCATACCCTACCTTTAATATAAAGAATGATTTTTACAACTTGATCTTTATCGTTATCGTCCTTGGTGCGAAAGTGTCTTAAGTGCCTTTGTTTGTTAAACGTTTTGTATGATGTTTTTAAAGAGGATTTCCGTGCGTGGGAGATCAGCAGACGGGAATTAACTAAGCCTGACACAACGTATCAACCTCCTACTGCAAAGTTTGGGAATTCCACCACATTCCAGGATGATTTCGTCCACCGAGGCCTTGTGCCACGTGAGAGTTTCAAGCCCTCAAACAAAGTCAAGCGATCTGATGCTCCTTTTGAAAACCTGACCAGCAACAAGCTCTCATACGTACCACACGCTCTAGAAGCCCGTTACGTTAAACCGCCAGAAGAGTACAAACCCAGCAATGGTCCTTTCCAGGACCTCACTACCCACCGACAGGACTTCCAAGGCCTGCCGAGTCAGCTGCCCAAAAGCTGCAAGCCCGTGCCGCTCAAAGTGACCTCCAGCAAGCCCTTCCAGAGCAGCACAGAATTCCGGGAAAATTTCCAGCAGTGGCCCGTCTCCTTCCGGCAGGTGCAGAAATCGGTGGAGTACACCAGTCCCACGACACACATGGACCTGACAACCACCTCGCACACCGACTACATCAAGCACCAAATCCAACCCTTCGTTTCCGCCAAACCTTTCTCTCTTCCCATCAAGTCTTCCAAGCCCTTCCAGGGCAACACCACCACGAAGGACGACTTCCAGCCGTGGGTGGCGCAACGTCAAAGCGTGATCCGGAAGCCAGAGGAAATCCAACGAGCCAGTGGGAAAATGGAAGATATGACAACCTTCAGGGCCCATTTTGTCCAGCATGAAGCCAAGCCTAGTCTCAGCTTCAAACCCCAAAATGCACCACTGCGGACTGATGTTCCCCTGCAGAACGAGACCATGTACCGCACGGAGTTCACGCCCAAGAAGATCAGCATATGTCCGGCCAGTTTCGAGTCACCACCAGGGTTTGTTTTCGATAATTACGATGATCAAGGACACCGTTTCTTCCGCAAGATGTCGTCCGATGACAGGATCGAGACTCCGAAGGAAATGGCCTTGACTGCTTAAGAAAGTCATCATGTTATTTCTATAAAAGATGACATACTAGAATGCAATATGATCTCCTTAATTACGATTTAAAGGGTCAATGGGTCAAATTACTTTTCAGAAAACACTGATCATGTGTATTTTACAATTTTAGCTAGTTTTTGATTTCACTAGGATGAAACTGCTGTATAGTAGCAAGCACTATAAACGTCAATCTATATAAATCAGTTTTTGACATAAAATCAACAATATTCATATATCTACATCACCGTTTCACTAAACCATTTTTAAAAATTAATACTTTTATTCAGCATGGACACGTTAAATTGATCAAAATTGACAGCGAAGACATTTATAATGTTACAAAAGATTTCTATTCTCTTTTGAACTTTCTATTTATCAAAGAATCCTGAAAAGAAAATTCCACAAAAATATTACGCAGCACAGCCGTTTTCAACATTGATAATATTACGTTTTTTTTTAAATATCAGCATATTAGAATGGTGTCTGAAGGAAACGAGTAATGATGCTGAAAAGAGTAATTTCACAATATTACTGTTTTACTGTATTTTTGATCAAATAAATGCAGCCTTTTGAACCACTTAAAGCACAATTTAAACATTACACATTTGATTGTATTACCCACAATATAGAATAAAAAGGGAACAATAATTCTGAAGATATATATAAAGTGATTGGTGAAACTGTATTTTATTGTATTTGTATCACATAGACTGTTTGCAATATTGACGTGAACAGTACCAAAACTAGCGCTTCCTCAATGGAGTCATGTAGCGATGCTTTCTCCACATAAGCAATAAGATGAAACGGATTAAATTCATGGATAAATTCTGTGAGTGGCTTATGTACAACATTTGTTGATGCAATTAAAATACATGCATAAAGGCCAAGGAAACCATTATATTAGAGCTATGGAAAATCCACTTCAGGTGTTATAAGTACGTAGGTCTGTGTTGCGTTTAATCTTAAATATGGATAATATAGACAAACTAAACCAAGATGTAAGAAAATAAAATCCAAACTTTCTACACTCAATGTACAATATTGCACTTAAAAACACATTATATACAAGACATATTTTACAATGTAGCACTTTGTTTGAACACAAAACGTACATCTAAAAGACGGCTGGAGAAATGCGACTTTCATGGCGCATGCCATTTCAATCAGTCAGCGGGTTTTCTGTCATACATTCTACGCCCATAGTAACGCATCAACATGAAAACAAATTGAACCCCTTTTACTTCTGTAATCCAATACAAAATGTATTGTTCACAATTCAAAATAGCAATAAATATACCCCTCTGCAAGAATTGACATCACAGGCACTTCTCAAATGGAAGGCTGCATCCTAGGGATGACTTCCAGCCAACATCATGATCCGTGATCCGGAAAAAGGACATTTAATTTTGGAAAAATATTTAGGCATTAATATTTAATATATTAAGGCAGTGTACCGGATTGTTGACGGGGGTGTAATTTGCATGAGGCACACGCGCAAGGTCTCTCGCTCGCTCCCTCTCTGCCGTGCTTTCTCACCTTCACTTTCTCACTAGATCCACAGCTAGATCAATGAGTATAGAAGCACTATGATTACAACGACCTCCGCTTGAAGTGTCACAAAATTCCGAAATTATCGTACATTATGGGATTGATCAGGCAGAGGTCAAAATTATCGAACAAATACGATAATTAGGCTCAATCCCGAATGCACCCCTTGCCCCTACCCCTCCGTTTTGCGCGTTCATGTCTAGGGGTAAGGTTTCCCAATTCTTGTTGAGATCGAGGGGTAGGGCGAAGGGGTAGGTCTACATAGCCCTCGAATCGGAGATTTTTCAGAGGCACGCTCCAAACGAAGGGCTACGAGAAAGTTCACAGAATGCATCGCAAATCATCAGCGAGATGGCTTCGTAAACGGTTTACCATTTAAATTAAGCGCCAGCTGATACCACCATGCACTTTATTTACTCTTATAATAATACTATAGTCATTTAACTCAAGAAATTGTATAATAAATTACCTTTCCGAATCATAAAAGACATACATTGCGAGGAAAGAATGTTATAACCATCAAAAAAAGTTACAATCCTGTAAAAAGTCCGTAACGGCAGAGCCATCGCAGACATCTCGACGTAACAGGTTCATGAAGGGTTGTTCCATTTCGAAGGGGAATATTTCAACCCCACAAGGGCCAAGGGGTACACTCGAAAACAAGTGGTAAGGCCAAGGGGTCAATTGGGATTGAGCCTTATCGTACGTCTGGCAACACTGATCGGTCTTTGTGTCTTACATTATTGGCAGTTTAGAGATTAATTTACGTCAAAACAAAAGATAACATGTATGCCCTTCTCTCAGAAGACATTATTTTTGTCTTACATTTCATAATGAACTCAGTTCTTTTTCGTCACTTGGAACGTGCGCAAAGGATTGATTTAAGGATGTGAAGGATACACTTGATGCATCCTACATAATGAGCTGGATGAAGGAAGCGAAACGAAGGCTGCCTTCCAAGGATCCTTCAAGTTGTGACGGTGCATGATACGCAGCCCCCCGTTTGAGAAGCACTCCACAACATCCTTTTTACTTTAACGTCGTCCCTCTGACCACCTGAATCTATTCATCATCCAAACAAGTCCTAATGGATAAATAAAATGGGTTGAGACAGCATTTTATGTTGATTTTAAGGTAGGGCTCTGAAATAGTTGGGGGGTTGGGGGGGGGTATGTCTCTCTTAATACTTCAAGCTGTGTACAACTGATATTATTAGTATCAGTGCATTATGTATAGTTTTAATTTCCTTCACATAGGTGAATGGTCCAATAAGACTGTCCTCCCATATCCACAAGAAAAAATGCATGTCTCTTAAATTAATACACATACAATGGAATTTGCAAAGAGAGCCGGTGGAGAGACAAGTCTCAAATCTCAAGTGATTTTCTTTTTGGAATTTTGATGATTGTGGGAAAACATCCAGTGAAATGTTGACCAGAAAACACTCGTCTGCCACCAGTAGACATCTTTTAGTGCATTCACACCAGGTGTCCAAGGGTTTGCACGATTTTAAACAATATTCTGTACTATGAGAGACAATCAGTGCGATGACTGAAAAGGGCGTCTGTTAGTTTCGCCTATGGTGCTCACTAGGTGGCGCTAGTGTCCTGTGAGCAGGTCTGGCAGCAGCGTTGCCGGTAGAGATCCACAGTGCAAAGCTTGAGACGTTTCACTACAGGACAGTAGTGGGTTCTGTCCGTACACTCACCTAGAGAAGTACACACACAACAAAGGTTATTTAAAGGGTTAGTTCACCCAAAAATGAAAATTCTGTCAGTATTTACTCACCCTCATGTTGTTCCAAACCTCT
>JAOTRC010000022.1:33526385-33538307 GCA_027497675.1 Cyprinella lutrensis
TTTCTTTTGTCAAATCAACTTAAATAATTTATTTAGTTCAGATAACATATAATTTTGAGTTTCTGATGATTAAATCAATCTCCTTCATTTTTTAAGTTAAACCAACAATATTTTTTTACATTTATTTTTAATTTTTTATTTTTGTACCTTTAAAAAGGTACATTTTTACATTTTGTCAACTGAATATGTACCTTTTTACTTTTTAAATCAGTATTTTATTTTCATCATAATTGTATTAATATTTTGAATTAGCTTTTATTTTTATATTTTTTTAGCTTTCATGTTAATAGACAAATTTCATTTAAGTTTATTTTAAGGTTTTCAACTAATATTCCCGCTTTACTTCAATTAACAGAAATGTTTTTTTTTTGTATTATTTTTGTATTATTTTTTTGCTAATGATATAACGCAATATGTCCCTGGTCATATTGTTCTAAAAATGTTTCATGAAAAAGGTCAATGAAATGATTAATACTAAAATTGCAATTTGCTAATGGGAAAATAAAATAAATAAATAAAACAAAAATATTAACCAACTAGATCATATTTTAAACGTGTTGCTAATGCCATTCACTCTGTTTTTATGAGAAGCGAGTGAAAAAAATCCTTCATTTTTGTCACCAAAATTAAGAAAAAAAATAGAAAGACAGGGTGCAAAAAAACAATGCCCCTGCACGATTTAACTAAATCTTTTATGGCAGTTGTTTCTTTTTTGCATAACCAATCACACGTGTTTCTGCTGAACATATGAATGCAATGGCCAATCAAGAGCACTTTAGTCATAAGGTAAACATTTTGCTCCCTTTCTGTATAAATAAAAAAAAGCAATGTGATATCTTGATTTTCTAAGGCGTAAAATGCGTGATTTCTTAAGTAAAATGAGTGTAAAAAGACGGTCGAGACCACGCTAGTGATGCTAGCAGGCTAAACCTAGTAACGGATGTTCGGAAAGTTGAATACAAGTAGCGATATCAAAGATATCCGATTGTTTCCGATATAGAATATTAGTTTAATTTAATAAAAGTAATAACATTTTTTTAAGGTAATTATAAAAAATTTGCCTTTACACACACACACACACACACACACAAAAAAATATATATAGTCCCTAGGCTAGAAATCAATCCAAGGGGGCAAACATTCTAACCCTGGTGATAAAAATAATTTTCACGATACTCTTTATTCTAAATGTAGTGATTTCTCTGCATTGTGTAGAAATGTTAAAAAAAAAAGATCCACATGGATTTCTCTTGCCAGACCTAGTGCACTGACAAAAAGAAGCTCTTTTACGCTGACAACTGATATCTGCTCTTCTCCAGCCCCATTGGACTCATAGAGTTTGATTCATGTGCTTCGTTGAGCATCTGCACAGCCCCTGAAAAGACTGATGCTGGGAAGGCAATGATAGATGGGCTGTTTGATGGAGAGAGGCACTTTGGCTGGGAATCAGAGGACCGGGGTGCTGCTCGAAGTCAAATGTATCACAGCTCGCAAGATTGTGAAGGGTTCTGCTCTCTTTATATTGAAGTCTATGGAGAGATCCATCAGCAGACACTCATTATCAAAGACTGTCACTGTGTCAGACTTCTAACTCGCTAACGTTCAGAGAACTGGGGTAATTATACAGTAGTTTTGATAGTACAGCCATATACAGTTTTTATGGCTTTGTTTATATTGCACCCAATCTTTATTTCTTTTTACAGTGTAATATTCCCAGTTGTTTAGTAAGTATCGAATCCATTTGTTCAGACAGTGGGGTAATTATCCAGTTCATTTGCATTTATGTAGTTATTTTGGTCTTTAAACCAATTAATCAAACCCATAAAAGAGTATAACAAAATAAACACAACTCAGTAGAATCAGTAAAATCTACTTTTAAAACCTGTAGTCAATAATTATATCCCCGAAAACCCATCTTTGACCACCAAAATGATATACTTAAACGTTTTTTTCCTTGAGAAAAAAATGTATTCATGCCTTATGTAGTCATGCCTTATATTATCATACAATTTATGAAGTAGACTTCCTATTCAGAAGTAGTAAGGGAAGTTTGGCAGATTTTGATATGAATTCAACCTCTAATAAATAGATAAAGCACAACAGGTATGTGCATTATAGCTCACTGGCACATCACAAATGGTGAATCTATAATTTTCCTTTATATCTAAATAATCTATTATAATCTATTATATATAATCTCCTTTTATCTAAAAAAAGAATTATTGATGTTATCTTTTGAACTCTTGGCATGAAAACAAACTGAGGTTTCTTCCATTCTTTCATGATTTTTCTTGTTCATCGCTATTTCAAAATAAAGGTCTGAACATGCCTTAGGACTATGAAAATATTCTTTTTGAAAACTGATAAAAATTACGGCTCCTCTGTAATTTATTTTGAAAATCAATCAATGTGTAATGCCAAATGAAGATGCCAAATGCTTCCGATTATGAAGTACATTTATTTATTAACGCATCGAAGCATACCTGGGAGGGCAGTCCAGGAGGTTGCATGGTTGTTTTTGACTGATTGGTTTGGGAAGATGATGACAGACCGAATGAGGTGTCTCCCTTCCCTCTGACGTCAGACATTGTACCTTCCTCATCTGAGTCCCTCTGCTGCCACAGGAAGCGCTGCATGTGCTCCACTCGCCCAAACGCCACTCAAACTCTAAAAAAAATGACACAAAGACAAAAATTAGGGATGATATTCAAATTCTGGTCGATACCAATAAGCAGATAATTATTTAAAAATGACTTTAAAAACAGATTTTAGTTTTTTGCCTTTAGTTTGTCATTCATTAGTATAAAATACTATAGAATTGTATTGTTTATTTTATAATACAATTAAAACTGTAAACTGTGCTAAAAACTCTTTGATTTGTGTTAAAAAAAAAGTGCAGACAATGTTTTCAATGCAATCCCATTCACACAGAGTCGCGAAAATGACTAAAAACGCTGTTATATCAATGCATGCCATGCCAGTAGCTGACTATGTCACTATAGACTGAGAGTTTAATATGCCGTTTTGCTACCGACCGACCACCGTTTGACCACCATTAATGGTATCGTTTTCAAAAACTTGCACTTTGAAACCTGTTTTCAAAATTTTGCATATATTTGCATAAATATAGAAATAGGAAAAATGAGCATGCACAATTATACTGACCAATCCAACATAAACAGATACTGATAAAAAAAAAATGCATACTAGTGATCAATATGGACCTGATATATCATCCCTAACAAACAATGTATTTATCTACACTCCAAACATGCACCAGTTTGTTTATTTGTCAAGTAAAGTTCAATTATAAAGGATACGGAATGAATTCAAAGTGAGAGGTTATGGAGGCCATTAACAAGCTCTTCAAGGTTACTAGGAATCTGGGCTTGAATATCCACAAAATCGTCTCTGTCTTTTAAAATTTTTGCCATTGTGCCGGAACTGAAAGGAAGACTGCAGCTTTAACAAGACACAAATGAGCTCTCCGAGCGGTTGGTTCTCTATTTGATGTCCAGTTCATGTCCAAGCCTTCAACACAACTCATAACAATTTTACTTTCCTGTCTATTTTGCGTGTTGAGTTTCATTAGAAAACAACAGCTATTCATCATTTGCAGTCTTTTATACTAGTACTTTTTTATTTGTTTTTTTGCTTCTTTTTTGTCACATTAAACATACAAACAAAAAGACACACAAGCCCAGAAACATATAATAACAACATGCATGAATAAAGAACAAAACCGTATGTATATTACAATTGGATGTTGTGCATCATTTTTAAATCCCTAACACAAAGCTTATTAATTTATATAATATATGATTAGATTATTATATTATTGCATGGAATTTGATCTTTAATGGATCATGATTTCTTATATTTACCCTCATTTATTTTAAATACTTCTCATCCTTTGCTTGGTGTCATGTAATGTGATAGCTTTTTATGCTTTCTCTTCAATGACAGCTTTTTGTAAAAAAAAAAAAAAAAAAAAAAATGAAAGCTTAGATGACATGAGCTTGCCAAGATGAATTGTGGAATTGCCTCGTCAGTGAAGGAGATGAGGCAATGATCCTTTAAAGCTTGGTTAAAGAAGCTATCTTAATGTGAAAGCCTTCAAATCAAGAGCGTGCATCTGATACTTGAAAATGTTGTCAACGTAGGATCACTAGGATTTAAAAAAAGCCAAATGTGCTGGCAAAAAAGCTCCTATGCTTTACGGTACCCTCCTGTATTAGCAATATGACACAAGTAAGAGTATTGTTTTTCCGAATATCAGTACGGCTGCAAATATGTTTAATACAACACCTCAATATATAAAACGTTTTTATTAAACGGCATTTTAGACACAACATTTTAAATATTGATGTTTTAGATTTATTTCACCAATGAAAATAGTTCGAAGCAGAATTGTTATGCTTCAACAATTCAACAATCACAGCCGCATTTTTGACCGATTTGGGAGAGTCAATGATTCAATGAGCCATTCATAAAAACAGTCATATGCTCAAGTGGTGCTCACTGCAGTCACATGACGTCCAGCTCCCCCTTTCAGGACGTCATGGATGGAATTTAACCTAGTCCAGCTCCACCTCTGTGGATTAAATGGGTGGAGCTTGACCAAATATGGTTTAGCAATAGGGTTATGGGTAGTGTTAAGGTCCACCCATTACATCCAGAGAACTGAACGAATCAGTGAGATGAATGATTCAGTGACTCGATCATCAAGACTCCCCGCCACCAACCAGCGGTTACAGTTTCCTATTTAAAAATAGGCTTCTTATTAAATTTCCCTATTCAAAATTGTATATTTCAAACATGAATCTCATAACATTAAACAATTTATGTAATTGTAATTGCAGTGTAAATTCATTAATCCCACCTCTTAGCAGCAGTAAAGTGTCAGTGTAAATACATCTAGTGTAAATATCACTTCTATTTTGTTCACTGATTTCATTTGATTGGTAAAACTAGCCAGTTAATCATTTTCATTAATCAATGTATTTTTGAAAATTCCATTCATGTTGTAGATTTTATTTTGCCTTGAGCTATAGTATAGTTTCATAAGATATGTTTATGATATTGTGACGACCCTACTGTGCGCTATTATAAAACTATAGAGAGCTCTTGTCTCTCCTCACCCAAGTTGTTTCTCTTCACACTAACCTTGTGAAAGCACGTGAATCCAAGCTGTGAGACGCTGCTGGTTGTTGGTCTGTGTTTGGCACTCAAAACGTCCGTCAAATTTCCCTCCACGCGTGTTCATCTCCAGAACACGTCCTCCCGCCAGCATGCGGTAGCTCACGTCTGGACTCTGCTTCAGGGTCTGGTTCTGATAGGACCACTTGATGGGCTTCTTGTGACTGGAGACTACTGGACAACCTAATGGGGTTATGGGTGAATTTTAAGAGGAAATGGATTTGACATCTCCTGTCATGTGCAATTAGTTTTAAAAAGCAAGCCATGTATTCACTAAAGTCTGCAAAACATGCAATGAAAAGCATTTAAGACTCAATTAAAGGGTTAGTTCACCCAAAAATGACAATTCCGTCAGTATTTACTCACCCTCTTGTTGTTCCAAACCTCTATGTGTTTATTTCTTCTGCTGTACACAAAGGAAGATATTTGGAAGAGTGTTTTAATCAAACAGATCTCATTCCCCATTGACTACCGTAGTATGTATTTTTTCCTACTATGGTAGTCAATGGGGAATGAGATCTGTTTGATTCAAACATTCTTCCAAATATCTTCCTTTGTGTATAGCAGAACAAATAAACACATAGAGGTTTGGAACAACATGAGGGTGAGTAAATACTGACAGAATCATAATTTTTGGGTGAACTAACCCTTTAAACAGTCTTAATGGAAAATCTAAACTCACAAACACAAAGACACAAGGCTGTCCAATTTGTCAAACACATACAATAAACTCACATCCCAAAGCTGTCCGCATTTAGCAACCTTTTAGAAAAGTATGTATGTCATGAAACATCTCTTTGTTGGATTTTTGTATGTTTTTAATTAGTATTTTTAAAGGTTACTGAGGTAAAATATCTCAAAATTCTTGAAATTAAATGAATTTGCTTTGTGAAACAAGCTAAAAACACATCTGTAGTAAGACATATTCTTTGAAAACAAGTCTCACACAGTCATACACAATAACAAAATGGAAAATGATGACGGTAAGACTAATTATATGGTGTTTAAATTACAAAAAAAAAGGGTCATCCCATTTACACAACATGAAAACTGCTGTACCTATTCTTAAGATATCTCCTGGTTTGACCGTGACGCTGGTGCCGATCACAGAGGTCATCAGAACCCTCTTCCTGTTCATTTCCTTTGAAGGCTGGTGCTCAGATTCACCCAAAGATCCTGCTGCCATGAAAAGAGAATTGTGTCATCAAACGCAATCAACCAAAGCATTCCTATAGGTACTGTAGATTGTTTTGTTTTTTGATGGTTGAATGACCTCAAGTAGTTGAATTATTAGAGCATTTTTCCAATCAGCAGAGAGATTATGGCTGACTTTGATGGAGACAGAAATGACCCTCAATTAATAAAATACTGAGGGCCTCGACTGCCTTCTGTATGTGGCCTATGAGATCTCCAGAGACAAACGGCCTCTATAAAGAAGGGCATATTTCTTCATTTTGCTGCATAGATGGATTTTACCACCCCTGTAGGCTGTAGATCTCACGTTATTTCTCAACAGGACGCGCCAAACGACGCCAATATCAATATACGACTCGCAAATCTCCCGCTGAGTTAGCTGACTTTGTCGGAAACGGAGCCAACCCACAAAGTGTGGTTCACTTAGCGCCGAAGCGCTGTCGTGCGAGGGTTTCCCTGTCACCTGGTGAAGTGTCGACTGACATACGGCTACTATGGGAATCGCTACTCACCCGCCACACGTAGCAGGCTGGAGGCCACCGATTTTCCAATGCTGTTGGCAGCCACGCAAGTGTAGGTGCCGTAGTCTTGCAGCGTGAGGTTTCTCAAGAGCAGAGATCCGTTCCGAAGAGGACTAGCACTGGCGCCTAGCGGGCCCTCCTTGTGGTGCCAGCTCACTGTTGGCTGAGGGACACCTGTTCAGAGACAAACGTCAAGTCACTCTCAATCAATCAATTCACACTCAAGTCTTGAGCTGACACTAATCACCATTTTCTGTGAGTAGGGTACACTTTGGTGTCCCATTACTTTTTAAAGTTGTTGGAAGGGCAAATATGTTAGATATGTTACATAAACTATTATATAACAAACTAAGCCGTGCCCAAATTTGTTTCAAAAACTGCAACATTTAAATAAAATGAGCATAAATCAAACCGTTCACACAATATTAATAAGCATATTGGACCCCCAATTCATGAAAAATGCCAAACGCACTAGTCTGGGAGCAGCTTTCCCAAAAACGAAGCCTAACCTCATGACAAATCACAGAACAAGCTCCGGTATTTAGGGGCAACTGCTATCTTGCCATTAAAAGACTCATATATCAACATTAAAGCTCATGCAGAATTATTCAAACCGCTGAAAATGTTGATTCAAAGAGCAGATCAACAAGAGGCCAGCAGATTGCCACAAATTACTTGTACAAATGGGCACAATGAATGCAAATTGCCTCCCTCCAACCAGTTCCCATGGGACACCCTGGGTGAAAATAATGAGCAGCACATGGATCGGAGTCTGAGTTTTATGGTCCCCTGTTCTACCGAGTGGAGACATTAGTACTGACATACAGCCGTTACTCTGAGAGCCAATGAATAGACACGCTCTCAAGAATGGAAAATAACATCGGAGGCCTTGAGGTGTGTGTGTGCATCAAGCGTACACGTGGGCATTGACACACTTTGGCAACAGTAAACTGAAGGCATGCTTGCAAAGATGGCAGAAACTGATGTTAATGTAGGTAGGATTAATAGTGGCCGCCGAAGTGACCTCTCTATTTTCTTGGACAGGAGGAGAAACATACACAGGAACAATAACTACATGATTATGAAGAAAAAAATGGAACATAAAAGAAAATATATTACACATAAAAATGTGTTATCTCTATGTGCTGACCGCCTACTGACTGCATACTCTGTTCCAATAATGCTCTCTGACTATTTTCAAATCCTAATGAAAACCATTTCTTTGACTTTTGACCTGTTGTGGAGCCAGATGATGTTCTACAGTATATTATAGCTTGGTAACGCTTCCTTTTACAGTCCAGTTACCCATGTAAATACTATGTACTTTTTTTAGTAACTACAATTCCTGGGTAATAACTAGTACTAACCCTGTACTTACCCCTAAACCTACCCCTGTTCCATGTATTTACCTTATATTAGCCAGTACTTTCTAGGTAAGTACACTGTAAGTACTGTACTGTAAAAGGAAGCGGTACCAAAGCAACATTAGCCCCAAATAATACACACAACACAGGAAATGCACATTTCATAACTGTTTACACAGCTAATCAATTACAAAAACTATAAAACGGGAAAATAAAAATGACAAAAAAAAAGAAGAGTGGGAAAAGGAAAAAAAATGTAAGAGTACGAGATCTTGGAGAGGATAGGGTAAGGGTAATAGTGAGAGGGAGAAGAACAGTGGAAGACTTAGAAAGACATGAGGGGAAAGGAATATTTAGTATAGTAAGGGGAAATGGAGCAAAATGAGTTGAGGATTTAAGAGGCAATGGTATTAGTGAAAGAGCAAGAGAAAAAAAAATAAGAATACATGGACAGAGGGCAAATGGGAGCAAGGTGTAAGAGGAGGGAGGAGAGATTAGAGAGACAGATTTCAAGTGAAATCAGAGCCTAATTGACCATGTCATAAATTATGGTCTTTCCTTGATAGAAGCTGGACAGAGAGTTGGGGCCAATATGAACATTGTGCCACAGTTAATGTCCCTGGACTAAAGTGCTGCTATCTGTGTTGTGGCACACAAGACTGTCTTGGGGCTGCACAACACAGAAAGGCTTCTACCTTTTTTAAACTGCCTCAATGAAATCCAATTTCCGCAGGGTAATCAGGAGGACATTCTGTGGATTTTTGGGACAATTTCCAATTTCAGTGATTTGGGGCTCACCCACATTTTAGGATAGTGTTCCTTCTACTGTAGCATATTATCCTCTTAGAGATAGCAAGTATTGCCCTTACAAGTAAGAAAGTCTTCTTTTAGCGATGGAAGAGGACTGTGGATAAGTTGGATCACAAGAATGGATCCAACTTTGCGTCCCCCCCAAATGAAATTTTTTGACTAGATGCAAAAGAGAAGCAAGATCTTTAAAGTTCATCGATTCAATGTTTGCAGTTCATTTTTTTATTTATTTAGTTATTTATTTTTTTGGGAAACCTAAAGCTTCGGTCTGCCGAGTTGTACCTCGGCACAGCACAGCGCGGATGAACACAATGTTTGGTACTCTTCCTTAGTAACACATATGATGAGTTTTATTGTTAAGAGAAACAGCAAGACGCCTTCTATAGCCTAGTTAAAACTATCCATTCTGACATAGATAGATTTCCCAGAATATATGTGTTAATTTTCTCTCAGACATCAATTTAGCTATTCTGTTTGCTACGAAAACATGAATCATTGCTTGAATTCCCTCCTCTTGAGCGGCTTTAACACTCTTTTTAACCCTTCACAGTTCATAATTCCTTTCTTCTACTAAATAATTATTCCACCATTGTGGCTCTAACTGCAACAATTGCACATGTGGAATAAAAATTCCATCCAAGTGAAGAGCATAGAGAATCTCAAGACAAAATGGATCAGGAGGAATTGGACACATCATGTAATATGCAACACTGTGCTTCTGACACCTGCCATGCACCTATGGCTGGATCTAAATGAACTATTTCCCAAACTGCAGAACCATTAAGAGATAGACCAAACATTGAGCATGATCAAATTATCCACTCATGTTCCTCAACACAACAGTCAGTAGTTCACCTTCAGCCTAATACCCGTTCCTTCCTAAACTAATTACGGAATTTCCTTGTCTAACACCCATTGATTGGAATGTCTGTCTTAATATTGTGCTTCCCATATTGAGGCCATATAATAGTCAACGGTAACGTTCCAGAACCTGACAACAAATTTTCATTAATGCCAGTTTTAACTAACGGGACATGTTTAGCAGAAGTCAAATTAAGTTGATTACCAAAAACCATTAACAAAGATTCCAGTATCCCTTCAGGAACTTGACCCATTCGAATAACCTGAATATCCTCAGGCATTTGATCCTTTAGATTCTGGGCTAAAAATAAACACACTGTACAATGAGTCTCAAAATCAGACGATATTGTTAATTCATCTGCCAAATCCTTTGCAGCGTTATTAAGACACTGACCCACTGCTATGTAGAGGACCTTATGAATCCTTTCCCACTCATTGTTCCCACCCACTGAGTGTTCTCACTTAGTTGATTAATTTGAGCGGCATTACAAATTTTATTGACAGAACCAAATACCCCATATGTCTCCCCATATACCTCGAGGTTTACAATCTCCAGAGGTATAATATTTGAGCTTTTTTTTCCCAACCAACCCCTTATTTGAGTGAAATTCCCACAATAAGACTGATTAAAAACAGTAAGAAGGGATTTTAATGCAAAATGGATAATTAATGCATTGTCACACCATTTGGGCTTCATTTATCATTGTTTTGGTTTCTTACAAAATACCATGAGCTGGTGAAATAGTTGTATTTGGGCATGTTTTAGCTTTGTTTGTCTGTCCCGCAGAAAGATAAAACCACCTTTCAATTTCCCCAGTTTCTAGTTCAATCTCAATATTCATTCTCATCTTCTGAATGCAATACTCGTACACAATTTCCCTTAAATCTTGTTGTCCCAGAGGAGGTATCCCTTAGAAACCCTTCACATGGCAACACATTAGGAAAAATACACCCTTGGGCCAACGAATCCCATATTGTAAGCATGTGAGTATGATTCAAAATAAAATTAAATTCCACATTAGTAGACTTTATGAGGTCTAACCCCCCAACTTCACATTGTCCTTTTGAACAAATTTCTCATCTTTGAGCACAAGAATACAAGAATAACTCCCTTCTTACACAGGCTAAATTACTCTACTTTTGTAAAATTGATGATAAGTTGCATTCTCTATAGTACTCTATAATGGGTAAGTTGGCATTGCTTTATTTAATTTTCAAATACATTTAAGAGAAAAGACTTGTCAATAAGTTTATTTTATTAATTAATATATTATATAACTTTTGGATCATCTTTGATTTTGTAGTTTGGGCAACAAGTTTATTTTTGGACATTTGTTTTCCTTTTAAACTGATGAAGGTTATTTGATCAATTTATTTTTGGTGTAAAACTGGTGTATTTTGATCATGATCAATGTATTGTCACTTTAATTCAGCGTAAGCGTCGCGGCAAAAATAGATTGGGTGCCGAAACTATTGCGGCACTGCTGCTCCTACTACGCGCTGCCGCGCCGCATCTGTGTGTGATGTGCGTGCACATCTGCGTGCGTCTGACGTCACGCATGTGCATACATGCTCCTCCTTCAACTTTAGCAGTTGGAAGTTCGCGAAAACACACCATGTTTTTGTTGCTTGCCTCTCTGATGAAAATGTGTCCAGCTAAGTTCGCCAAACATGAAACTCTATCATATTTTACAAGAATAGAATAGGTGGTGATATTTTTTGATCAGGAATTTGCAGTGGTGTTTTCTGTGAGGACCTTTCATGAGAAAAGCGGCATGCAGTGGTTGACACTCTTTTCTTCCTTGTGGTGCCTTTCGTTTATTCCTTGTCTCTTTGGGCACACTAATCTGGTAAGTTCCCTGTTTTATTTTCTGCAAATAGTTTTAATGTCTTTGGACAGGGCTCCAGACTAACTTTTTGCCTTGGTTGCACTGGTGCGCCTAACTTTTTTATTTAGGTGCACCAGCACAAAA
>JAOTRC010000022.1:33769392-33781830 GCA_027497675.1 Cyprinella lutrensis
TCGACTGAAGAAAGAAAGACATGGACATCTTGGATGACATGGGGGTGAGTAAATTATCAGCAAATGTTTTTTTAAAAGTGAACTATCCTCTAATGTCTAGTGACATATCAGGGCCATTTTATGATTATTTGAAATAAATTTCTTACATAAAGCTCCTTTACAAATGAATTATTGTGAACTGTGCAGGGAAAACTTCCAGAATCTGCAGCAGGACCTGTCTGAAATGATAAAGGCATGCCTGGAGAAGAGGCCCTGCAGCTTGTGGAAGAGAAAGACCCTGTCAGCACGTCACAGGAAGCCCATAGCGGAAGTGGAGTGCACAGAACTGCCCGAGTATCTCCACCTGGCCACCGATGACAGTCTAAGCACATATCTGTAACTCTACCCTGAACATGACACTAACACACTGCCGCATCAGCAAGCCTGATGAAATCACTGCAAAATGTAAATACTGTATATTATTTAAAAAAAAACATGTATACTTAGTGTTATAGCATTATCTAACATTAGTAGTTGTTAAGTGTTGTAGATCTCAGCTTAGGTTTTAGCATGAGAATGCAACAATATTTTACAGGACAGATTTTCAATTTTCAGCTAAACAATAATATAATAAACTCCACACACATTTGAAAAAGAAACAAAACTTTATTTCAATTACTTCGATTACTATTTACACAATAATGCTGCTTGGACATCTACAGTAATTCATGATTGTTTTCTGTGCTAAAAGATATTCTCTTGGTTGAAGAGACTAATTCAATTAACCCTATATTCTTTGGCATACATACACGACTAAGGGTCTGTGCCCAGTTTCAACAAAACCTGTCAAGTAAAGAAAACCGTTAATAATTATTACTTTAACATCTTCTTAACTTGAGGAGTTTTTCTTTTTCAACAGACTGCGATTCAACGCTAATTGATTATGCAATATGTAATAATTAAAATACATAATTATACATAAAAACTAAATAAATAACAACAAAATTTAATTTGACCTTTCACACCATGAAAATAAAGCCACAACCCATATTTTATAAATAAATTATATGTAAGAGCTCAGTGGAAGTGTGGTATACAAACTGCTTACAATGTAGATATGAATCAAGGAAACATAACAAAGAGGGGGAGAAAACAAAACAAAAAGACACAAAAATGTATGTAACATTTCTCTAGTATCAAAATTACAGGACATTTTGATGACACAGACCATGTTTTTGATACTAGAGATATGTTACACATATGTAACAACAAAATATAATGTGTACAGAGTAAAATTCAGCGTAAACCAAAATATTACCTGTGCCCTGACAAGTAATCTGACATTTAATAGAATAAAATAAAATACAGATGGGTGGCACAGTATGATTATAAAAAATACAAGGCCATAAAAAAATTATGCAAATAACAAATAAAAGAACAAAGTTGAAAACTAAAACATATCTCTGAAATTCAAAGCAGTGAGATTTGTCTAACACACCAGTACAAAGTTTAAAGAGATTATTAGTGTACTGAACCGACATGCTAACATGAAATGTGTCGTATTAAAACTTCTGCTGCTTCTACATCAGTTGCATCTACACACGTCGATGGAATTTATGAAATTTCCTCTGTTTCATATAATTCACTATTCTCTGTCTAGACACAAGGACTGTTATTATGCTCACAGTTTTAGAACATAGCAGCAGCCAATAGGGACAGAATAAGAATTGATTGACCCAGTAACTGAGCTACAAAACGGTTTACAAATGCCTCCTTCCTCTGTTTAAATCTAATAATAATAGGTCATGTTGCTTGTTTACAAGAAAAAAAAAAACAATTTAAAGTCAAGTTTTGACTGATAATGCTGTCATCAGACATGACAACGAAAAAATATTTCACTCATCTAAATATACAGTGGTCCCAAAAAATATCTGAACACTTAAGTCACATTTAAAAATGTTTTAAAAATGGTTTCACTGCATTAAGTCGAGAATACGTTGCATCTCCAAACAAATGAAACCTGAAATTGAATCTCCGAAACTGGTCTCAACGCTAATTTTAGTGGATGTAATATGAACGTATACAAGTGTTCAATCAGAATGACCACAAAAACAAGACATTTTCCTGTGAAATGTTTTGCTTGAAAAGTGTGCTTTAAAATAAAAGCCACTTGGTTTGCTATTCTGTCATATAATGCAATGCCATTTATGCACTGTTAACATGGCTTAAGCATCCAAATGTGTTTAGGGGCACCTTATCCATTCAAATTTGTGCAAAACTACAGCATATTTAACAAACAAGCTTAGAGCATGCAAATCAGCCCACCGCACACACAAACCCCAAAGTGAATTTGCACGGCTCGAGGCTAAAGAGAGCAAAAGTGCTCGATAATTTGTTGAATTGAGGCGGTTTGTTTGGAACGATTTTGATTGCCAGGCCAGTTCCTTTAAAATAAATCTATCCTTCACACAAACACATTAACAAGTGACACAGTATCATAATCCAGCACATTAGCTGAATGAACAAAACTAACTTCATTTTAAGTAAACTGTGCCCTGGACCTATTACAGTTTTTTTCTGAATTGCTAAACCACTAAACCCCATTCTCTGAACCAAATTTTCAATAGTCTAAACCAATTTGTCAAATAAATCACAAGTTCAGGTGGTTAAAACACTTTACAAATCTCATGCACTTTTTTTTTTCCAAACTCGAAACACATTTTGCTCTGTGTTGCACTTGTTTCAAAATGCTAAACACAACTGCAACACAGTCGTCACCGTTTACACACAACAACTCAAAATTGTCCACTTATTTCTAATGATGTGATCAAACCAACTACATAATACAAGTCAGTTCAGAGTCCCACAATTTACTCAAAATGTTGCACTGAATGTTGTAAACAATATAAGAGGGAGAGAAAGAAGAGTGTGTGTATAAGAGGTGGTGAACAAGCAGGAAGAGTTTGAGGATAAGGAGGAGCAAGGTGTGGAGAATGGTGTCAATGCTGACTCAATGCTTGTTTTTCCCTTTTCCTCAGAGATGAGAGTGTCTAAGATGTGGAGAAACTCCTCCGGCCGGTCGAACATGAAGACATGATGCTGAAGCAGAATCACTCTCTCTGACTGACCTTGATTTTGCAGTTGCACAACTCTTCTGATTGATTGTACTTTATGCTTTTCATTGAGTTTTTTACTCTAACCTTTTGTAGTTGGGTCACTGTATTTTCACAGTAAATGGCAAATGGACTGCTTTAACAGACCCAATGGCCACCAAAGCACTTTACATTTTGCCTCACATTCACACATTCATACACCGATAGCAGTGTCAGCCATACAACGCGCCATCCAGCTTGTCGGGAGAAGCTGAGGTTAGGTGTCTTGCTCATGGACACCTCGACACTTGGTCAGGTGGAACCAGGGATTGAACCACCAACCTTCTGGTTTGTAGACAACCTACATGAACCACTGCCGCCCCAGTCTGGAAGTGGTGGATATACAGACATTCGATAAGCCTACTATTCAATATTCGGTACAATACAATTCCAGTGGATACAGTATTCAATTGATTCACTTTATTACTGTTGTCGTTATACTTTTTTACGTAATTGCAAAATTTGTTTACTTAATTACAATAGACCTTCTTTTCTGTAATTGCATGTTTTGGATTCTGTTTTTTTTTTCCATTTTTTGATGTAGTGTCTAATAATTGATCTGTAGTGCTTATAATTTTGACTTGCTGTGTGTATAATCTGAGGGCATTATTTGATTTTGAGCACAGGTAAAATGGTTTTGAGGCAATTTTTTGATTTTTTTTTTCGAGTCAAAGGTTCTGTGAATGTGGTTTTAAGAAAGTGATGGTTTCAAGAAATGTGTTTCAGCAATTCAGAAAAACTGTAAAAGGTAGTCAATGATCTGTTTTGAATCATTTCATAAGGGGGAAAAATACCACAAAAAAAATCTTAATGAACAGCACAAGCAACATCAGGATCATGAGTGTGATTCCCAGGAATGCATGACCTGATCATATATATAATATATGGAATTGAATGCAATAACCACTTAAAAAAGTTAGTTACAAATTAATTTAAGCTGTTCAGTTAAATAATTGTTTGGATTAGAATAGATAGCCAAGTAAATAATAATGACAACAGACTTCCCAGAAATTGTGCAACACAGGGATCGGCCAAAACATTTGCGTCACGTAACAACTGGGAAACTCCATGTCCAAACACAAGCCCATTATAGTTAATGACACCTGACTGCACAAAAAGACCGGTTTAGAAACTGCCTCAAGCACAATGTAAGGATGCCACGCTTAAGGTTTTAGTTTACTATCTATGTGCAAAGATCCAATGCATCTATATGGAATGAATGTGAGCTTTTAATATTTATTTTTTTTTGCTGAGGGAAATATTAAACAGACTAAGGATTATCCTCTTAGGCTTGCAGTCATGAAGCTTTTGAAATCAATGTTTAGCATAACGTGTGTATTTAAAAAAAAAACTACTGATTTCATGCCTTCAACCAATGAGTTTCTGCAGGAAGAAATGACTTGAGGAAAAAGTTTTTTGAGATCAGATTACATCAAGATTCAAAAGCAGTGAAAATGTAACAAGATAGTGTATTTGTGTGTACTAAGTACAGATTCTGATCACTCATCCTACTCCACATTATAAAGATTGAAAAAGAACTTAACTTCTGAAATTAACAAGGGAGCAAAAATCATTTTGTAATAAACTTTTATTTTGGTCCCGAGGGGAGAGATTAGTCAAAGAGTCCAAATCCCATGTCATCTTCGGATTCTTCAGACTCCTCTTTCTTCTCTTCTTTCTTCTTCTCCTCCGCTGCAAGAAAAAGAAAAGGGATAAAGACGTTAACATTACAGGAAATAAATGAAAGCAACCAACACTCCGTCCTGAACGGTTCACATTTATTTGACCATATATTACACCTTTCAAACAGTCACAAGCATGTTAGAGAAAGAGAGAGCAAAAGGCCCAGGGTAAAATAAGGCACTGACCAGGGGCGGCAGCAGATGCTCCAGCGGATGGGGCGGCAGAGCTGGAAGCAGCAACAGCACCACCGGACGGCACGCTGGCCAGCTTACTGAAACCTGACAGATAGTGAAAAACACACACACTGAGACATGCTCAAACTAATCCTGTACCCCTGTTTCTTATCCAGGAGACTGCATGGTTCCCATGCACTCTTTTGACTAATTTGTGATTACTGGATAAGGCTTTTTAGAAAAACATATAGACTCAAAAAACAATTCCTATGAAACTATTTCAAAGCTGGAATTTCTCTTAAATTAATATCCTCAAGGTCGACCAAATTGCTATACAGAGAAAGAAAAAATTACATAAAACAAGACAAAAAGACTACATAATACCCCAAAGTACTAAATTAAAAAGCCGATTGAAAGTATTAAAGGTTTCACACAAAAATTAAAAATTCTCCATTTTGAGGAGAATTGGGTTGTAGTTCGTTATCTAGGTTACTGTGACTGTAAATAGGCGTCATTTGTGTTTTAAAAACGTTTATGACCAGGCTTAATTTGGGTTTTACATAGGGGACAATCTATGGCAAGAAATGCATTAAATGATTTTAATGCACAACATGCTCAACTCTAGCCTGGACTTAATTAAACGTAAGTCACTTACATCTGTAACCACGATGCTACCAGTTTAAAACAACCAAACTTACCTTGGACAATCACTTCCTCGACATTTTTGCCATTGAGCTCGGACACAACCTACAATACAAGCAAGTCAACGTTACAGAGAAGCTGGATGTATGTAGTCCTTTACAAACACAACATGTGATCCCGTCTCAGTGTTTATGCTCAAGTGTTATAAATAGATTTACCTTGCCCATACGAGTATCATCGGCTTCAATGCCGACGCTCTCCAGGATCTTCTTGATGTCACCTGTGCTGGGACTCTCTTTGCCTCCAAGGGCAGCGAGCAGATAAGCAGCTACGTAACGCATCCTACATCAAATAAAGTTCAACAAATTAATGCATTAACAAGTAGGAAACATTAACAGTTTTCACCAGTAATGTTGAAATGGCAGTAATGGTGGTCAATAATGGTCATCGTTCAAAAATATTTGACAGCTGAAAGCCCCAATAATGATTTTTTACATTTAACAAATGTAATTATATCAGACAATTCTTCTGAATATAAATTAGCTATTTTACACAATAGTTATTCAAATCTTATGTTCAAATAAAATGTTCACAAAACCCTTAACTGAACAATACTGGTGTTATCCTATTAAAGAATTGCACGTTAAAATAATAAAAGGACAATGTTTAGTGTAGTTGAAATAAAACAATGGCTCAAACGCCATCTTTTACTACATTTTGACATTTCTTTACTACTCTTTTGCCACATGGCTGGGTGAATTAACCGTGCTAACGATAGCATAGTTTTAATAGATAAATCTGAGCTTCAGTGTTGCATAAGTCTCGCAAATAAAGGACTGAGGGTCTTCATTTATTTAAATACGTTCTTTATTCGCTCGTTTGACCTTTATGTTTCTTTGTTAAATCTGTGTTTTTATTCACTCACTTTGCGGAGAGAGGAAGACTCGCGTGTTCACAAGCGGGCTCTAGCAGGCAGAAAGGAAGCGGAAAGGGTGGCGAAAACCGGAAAAACGACAAGAATCATGACGTCAGCTGTGAGGAGCGAATCGAAAGGGCGAAAAGCACGTCAATCACGAGGTTAAGGGCGGGGTCTCATCTCACTTCCCACATTTTTTTCTGGATGAAACATTATGTTTATTTTTATTACTCTAATATTAAAATTATTTTAATAATTTTGTTACAATGTTACAATAAAATAGTCTGGTGTTTATGTGCTCAATCACTGAACTATAATAGTTCAGTCACTGCATGTGCTCAGTAGATGTGACAGGAAAATTTGATAGAAATTTGCTAAATGATTGCTGCTAAATATCATTGTTTACATTTGAAACAAATCATTTAAAAAATGTATGTAACTTTTACAACTTTCAGAGAAATGGCAAAAAGCACTAATGATTGCATGTCCTCATTGTTTGTGGAGTTTGAGTGTGAGAAGAAAGTTAGGCTATCATGTTGTTTTCCTTCTAAAAATCTACTGGACATCCAATATATATTTCGTCATTATATAAATTAAATTCTCAAAAGCTAAAATGTACCATTATCGTCTAAACATGCCAGCAGAGGTCATTGTTTTTCATTATCCTACTCGTCGTGAGCAAAATCACAATTGCATGGACAAAAAATAACTTTGTTATTAATTATACTTATTTTACATATTTAAAAAACTATAATAGTTAAAATGTCTCCGGGAAATTCGTTTTTTTTACCTTTATAATAATATTTTCAAACTTTATAAAAACACTGTAGGTAAATAATGCTCAAGGAATAGGCTACCGTTTAAATAAATGGTCTGAATCTTTGTTAGATTACACAGCTGTCTGTAATTGTGTTTATCACACACACACACATCTAGAATATCAATAGCCTTTATTGTATGCAACAGAGCAGTTAATGCATTCTGCCTAAAATCTCATTATTTTGTTTTCCAGAAGAAAGAAAATCATACAGGCTTGTAAAGACATGAGGGTGAATAATTAATGACAGAATATCATTTTATGTGCACTATTGTTTTAATTGCTCATGCAAGTCCGTTAACCACGAAAAGGTTTCTAAAAGATAGATAGAAAGAGTGAATGACTGCTGATTTAGCTGATGTCAATGTGAGTATTTGTGAAAATGGAATAATAATCTTATTTAACCTAGATGACTTTATTTCTTTGAAAGGCAAAATGATTTCCAAATATGAGAATATGAGCCAACCTTGAACAAATTAAAGAAAAATCATTTTAGAATATTTTTTATTATTATTATAGCAGAAACAAGTTTTTGCACGGATGTTTTCTGTATGTTTCACCAATACACCAGTAGGTTTATGGAGCTAGGATTGTGTCTTCATTACTTTATTTACCAAATAATCCACAGTGAATGCACCGAATATGCTGTCATACATAACACACGTGGATATACACCTATAAATTACTCGCATATACGTATACAACTGGATGTTCAAAATATTTGAAATACACGTGAACACTAATATGAAATCCATACCAATACATTATTTGAGTAATGAATGCATGTAGAGTTCAGGGAGTTATCACGACGCGTCATCAATCCGGAAGTCGGACATTTTGGAGGCACAGAACACAAACTAAGTAACAACCACTGACGTTTACATTTTATGTGGAGTCGCATACCACCCACAATCCGATCTGGGTGCAGCTTGAAACGTATTTCATGTGATTTTCTGGGCTGACATTCAGCCTATGTCGGGATAAGAAATAGAAGGAAGAATTGCAGTACGGGCTAGAGAAGCCAACTCGTTCGGACCTTTACCACATATTAACTTTAGTTTGTAAAAATATTGTGCTCTCTCCTGCTTGGTAAGTCCTTCTCTATATGATTTCGCACCTACCACGGGGTTTTTTATGTGTTTTGTTTAGTGTAACAATGTTTTCAGGAGTACATAAACAGTGCAATCCATGCTCTTGTTTACATCCGAGTACCCCTCATCCGGGTTACCGCCCGGAATATGACGTCGGTCGATCTTTCCTCGGCGTCACGCGGGTGGGAAACACTACTTCTGTGTGTTTTGTCCGGCTGTGCTTTGTGTTTGTTTGGAATTATTTTAATTGACAAATAAAAACAGAATGTTTTGTGTCTAAAATGTAAGTCGATAGCTAACTGTTACAAGTCGTATTTATTCAATTGTTGCCCAAAATCATTATCGGACTTTGATAGTCTACTAAGTTACTCGGTAGCTCATTGTGATGTTTATTCAAATGTTGCTGATGTTTTAGTGGGATGTAATAGATATGAGACTAGAGAAAAACTGACTTCATACATCCACAATAACAATGGAGAAAAGTGACAAGTTCTGATAAAAAAGTCCTGCAACATTTGCTTATTATAGATATTTTATCCAAGTACCATAGGGCCAGATGAATGGAATCAGACTGCAGACACAAATAAGAAATTGAAATGCTTTAATGCTTCATGTGAAAAGAAAAGCAGAGAGAACATCGAAGGCTAATGTCTCTTGGACCCTTTTAGACTCTCACCTTCTCATCTTCCCTCCCAGGTTTTTTCACTCTTCTTTGAACACCCTTATTTACTTTCTCTCTTTCCTGCCTTGTACACTAGCAGCCTGTGTTCCTGTAAGTCTTATCAATGGCTGGTTTTGGGTTTCTGAACATAATCTCTCAATGGGATGCATTGTGGAGACTGCCTGTGGATTCAGGATAAATGTGAGTACGCTGGCTTTGCCAGAGTTTTATTTGTCACATCATTCAACAGGCTTGTTTTAGCCGTATTGCACAGAATAAAAACCTCAAAGCCTTTACCCAAGAAAAACATATCGCACAGAGTTGCTCGTTCATAGTTCAGGAGACTTAATGGAGTTCTCAGTTGGGTTCCCAGTAAGTATCAACTTGGTTTCAGATGTTTCTCCTACAGTTATTTAGGTTTAATATAAATACTCAGATGTTTGTGGAGCTGAAAATTAATATATGATTGTGAATAGCAGCTCAGATCAGTTGGTTTTTAAAGAATTAGATGAGAAATTATGCATAATTAGACTATATATTGAGATTATTGACATTTGATTCCAGTCGTGAGATTCATAGGGTCTTTTTCTCAAAAGGAAAAGGCTGGTTTCCTTGCTATCTCCATTTAATTTCCTCTTGTCTGATGAAAAAGTGTTATTTTTAGTGATTTTTCTTTTCTTTGTATTGGTTTAAAACTATTTTGATACACACCAAGGGCCTCTAAAAAAGCTGCTTTTTGATAAGTTTTTGATTTGTACTTTTGAAAGTGTCATTTTAAAAGCCACAAATCCTCAGTTGTCAATCATATCTTATAAATGAAATGCTGTCCGCATTTCGTGAACCGTGTTGCTGCTGCCATTTTTCTGTTTGCTTGTAAACTGGAGATATTTTTAGGCTATTTTTAGGAGAGGAAATCGAAAACTGATGCACAAAATGTCTTGAATCTGCATTTGGTAACCCAAGTTATGAAATGGTTTAGATGGTAGTGAACTCATTCTGGTTTATCTTAATTGGCACTTGTTTCGTTATTCTTTGAAGCAATAAAATCACAAATCACATGGTCTTTAGACTTAGAGAGAGAACTATTAGGTGAGTAAAATAAAATAAAATATTAAAGTTTTAGTTAGTTCCTCTGACTCAACAAGACAATAGCTCTTCTAATGCAAAGATCTTGGCTTTGATTCCCAAACAGCTTAATATAAGCATATGCCAACAGATTTATAACGTGTAATTGAGTTTATGACTAAACACAAGCCAGTATTTGGTCCATACTGAGTGCCAAAGCTTAATATTATAATATATATTATTTATAGCAGAATATTTTATGTTATTGGAACTGTTAATAAGATTTGTTATTTGTTATAGAAAATAAATCAATGACACAAATCATGGTTTTAAACATTCAGACTTGTTATAGATTCACTTGTAATATTTTAGTTCAGTTTTAGGATTCTGTTCAATTTCATTGTATTTTAGTTTCGTCCCTGTTCCTGTTTTCCTCGCGTTCCTGCCTTCCCAATCATTATTAATTTCCATAACTCCTCTTAGTTACACTTCTGTTTCTGTTCCAGTTCTGTTCCACCCTGTGTTTTTAAAGGGATACTCCACTTTTTTTGGAAATAGGCTCATTTTACAACTCCCCCAGAGTTAAACAGTTGAGTTTTACCGTTTTTGAATCCTTTCGGCCGATTTTCTGATATTTAGAAGAATATCAGTAACCAGTTTCTGGTCCCATTGACTTCCATAGTAGGAAAAAAATGTTCTATGGAAGTCAATGAGACCAGAAACTGTCTGGTTACTGATTTTCTTCTAAATATAAAAAAATATGGCTGAATACATTTGAAAACAGTAAAACCCAACTGTTTATCTCAACTGGGATTGGTAAAATGAGCCTATTTCCCAAAAAAAGTGGAGTATCCCTTTAAAGGGGCTATGTAAGAATGTTTTAATCATTTTTTTTATTATTGTATAATCTTGTAACTAAACATAAAAAACGAAACCTTCCCTAGCCTTCAAGGTTGTCTATGAAACCCTGTAGACTGATTTTTATGTGAAGGACTCGGAAGTTTTTTTTTGCTGGGAAAATCAAAAGGATGTGAAGTTTACGCCAGAGCCTTTCTTCAGTTTCAATGACACATGAAGCGAATGAATGCTTATACTGTGTTCAGGATAATGCAGAAAGAGTCATTCTGGACAGTAATATTAATGTGTCATTCAAAGAAAAATGAGTCATTCAAACTAGTCTCACAATAGCAGATCTACAGTCTCAAATATACTTCTCCACATCGATACGATCAGATGCTTTCTTAACTGCTGTTTTCTCACTTTTGTTGTGCGTTTTTGCTACTGACATCACAGCACATATTTATATATTCATCTAAATGTCGCTCTCAGCAGTGTGGATGTTTATTAACTGTATATCGCTTTAAAAGTATTTCCAGCTTCTTTTGACTTGAAAAGAACTTTGTCTTGAGTAATTATTAATTATTAAAGCTAAATATATATATGTGAATCAATGCTTTTGAAAAAAGTTAAAATTGTAAACAGTCAATTGAAGTCAGCCTGCCTTTATTAATTGTTCTTTATACAACTGTGATTGTTTCAAAGCATCTTCATAGTATTATACAGTAGTTACAGATGATGCCAACTTCATAAGATCATAATCTAAAGTGAAGCCTGTTTCATCAAATAGCCAATGTCATCATTTTTTTTTTTTTTAACAGGCAGTGTGTGGATTTACTCTATTTACCCTCCTAACTACAACCAAACCGTGGGTGGAGATCCCTACTGTAATAAGACCCTCTACTTGTTTGCATTCTGGACCACCACTCTGGGATACATTCTGTTAGCTGTGGCGCTGTTGCTCGGATGCTGTTTTCTTATCTGTACTTGCGTTTGTGCAATAGCAAAAGATTAGCGAAAGCTCTGTTGGTCATCTTAAAGGTACAGTAAGCGATTTCTGAGAATCACTATCGATATTTGAAATTAGCCTAAACAAACACACCCCTCCCTTCATTCGCCCGCACCCCAAAATGCATAAATATGCCATGTAAGAGTGGATGTCTCTGTCTCATAGCTGAAGCTAAGCAAAATAATGCATGGGCCCAAATGTACGGCTACCCAGATGCTATGCTTTGAGAACAATTAGGCAAAGATGACGAATAAACCACAAGGAAGAACTTACAGTACACAAGAGTAAATACGTGCAAGAGTTGTTTGTTAGATCCAGACAAACAATGACACTCAAAACTGTCCTGTTACTATAGCTTACATTACAACAACAGTAAATCTTGATTCTGTGAAACAGCAAAAGCAATGTTACTC
>JAOTRC010000022.1:34016188-34028762 GCA_027497675.1 Cyprinella lutrensis
ACTGGAAGCCATGTTAATCTTGGACTACATTGGCCACCGTAGGAGTTAAAACGAAATCGGAATTGAGAGGAACAGAACCTAATATTCACTGGATGGTCATATACCTTTTCATCACTAGATGGGGGTAAAATCACACAGTGTAGCTTTAAGAAATATTATTACAGTTGAAAATATATATTTTTCTATTTCATTATATTTTAAAGTGCATTTTTTCCCGCAGCCATTAGTTCAGTCTTCGGTGTCCCATAAATCTTCAGAAATCATTCTAATATGCGGATTTTCTGCTCAGTAAACAATATAATTTCATTGTTTATTTTACTTTTATCGTACTGAAAAAAACTTTTGAATAGAAATGTATGTATTGTGAAATCCCTGAGTGCAATAATCCAGCAACATCCTCTAAATATACTATTCTGGCTTTTCTTACAGGTTGCGAATGTCTCAAGTGATGGAATATTGAGGCTGGACCTTGATGGTGAAGTTATCATGCCAAATGGAACTCATAGCTTGAATACAGAAGAGGATAAACAAACTGAAACTTCTAAACCATCTGTGACAATGAACAGTATTCAGGAGGACATCGATGAAGAGTCCACACCTCAGAAGAAAGATATAAAGCCACCCATGCCGCCATCGAAAGACAACAAACCCTGTGAAATCCATAAAGAGGATGAGCCCAAAAATGAGGAAGCTGCACCGCAAAAGAAGATTCTAACGCCACCGATGCCTCCATCAAAGGAAACGAAACCCTGCGGATCTGTTGAAGAGGCTGCTGTTGAGGAGAATACCTCAGACAGTAAAGTAGAGGTTAAAGATGATAGCACTGACGCTTCTGAACGAACCCCCTCCATCAAGAGCGTCCAGCCCCCTGATCCTCCATCCAAACTTATGAAGCCCAACCAACCGGTAGCACAAGCCACAGTCACAACAGAGGAAAAAGAAACTCAAGAGAAAAATGAGGAGGTTGACGTTGAAGTTACCAAAATGAATGGAGCTTCAAATGACAAAGAAGACCAGAACAAGTCAGAAGAGGGAGAGACCTTTGTTGTATCCAAAAAGGTAATGAAACCCCAAGTAGTAATGTGGGATTCACCCTCTATGCCATCAAAAGAACCTAGTGCTAAACAAGAAGGGACAAGTTTGAAGAAGGCCAGTGAAGTGGCTACCTCGGAAGAACTTAATCTCACACCACTTTCGACCCCCGAATCTGTAAAAAAGAGTCCCGGTCCCCCTGCTCCACCCAAGAAGAAGCAATTTAAGGCACCTGCCAAAAAGGAGGACAGTTCCCCACAAAGTGGCCCAATGGTCCTTACAGACACCACCATTTTGTCTTCAGAAAAGGTCTCTGAGCAGTCTTCAAAAACAGATGACCTCAAATTGATGATTCCCGAACCCAAAACTGAGCCTGTAGGTGATGTGTCAAGCGAAGAGTTGGAGGAGAAATCTTTAGACAGTGGTCAACACTCAGGAGAAGAGTCTGAGACTGGTGACCAAGTCACGCCGTCCTCCCCAAACCTCAAAGGAAGCTCCCAGGTACTAGATTTAGAGACCAGCGAGGATGATCTAGAACCATCTGACAGCAAAGCGAAGAGTTTGGAGGAGCCATCGTTAAAAAACCCGTCCACCACCCCAGAGACCTCAGTTCCCAGTGCATATCCAACCCCAAGCTATTGTGCCAACAAGTCCCTGTTTCTCTCCATGCCTCTCAAGCATTCTTCCAAGTCTCGCTCCGCATCTCTTGGGGATCTCCTTGGGGAGGACGAAGAGAAGGTGGAAATCAAGGGAAAAGAGTTCCCAGTAAAACGGCATGGAAGTGGCGTGAAGGACTTGCAAAGCAAAGTGTCTTTTGAGTTAGAAGCGACGGGAGATATGCTGAATTCAATCGCAACTGGACAGAGTGGAGAGGCGGAAATGAAGTCGGAAGCGAGACCAGAGGTCTTGCTCAATGAAGCAATGGAGAAGCTCAGGAAAGCTGAGCAGTTCTTACGGGAAGCCAGGAGCCTTAAAGATCACAACAAAAGCAACAGATTAAGTTTGTAATGGTAAGTGTTGTTGGTGGAAATAACCTATCGGGATGATCTATGCTGAAAATGTACAGTATGCTAATGATCAAATGCAATTCTTACCCCCACCCATTTTCAAATCTCCAAGCTAAGATGCCTTACAGTTTTGCTAATGTAGCTACATTAGCAGTTTCGCTAATAGCTTGCTACGTAGCCTCTAGATAGTGGTACTGCAGGCCTAGTTAATGTTGCAAGGCTGACAAACCATTTTCTCGCCAAAATAAGTAAAAACTAAAGAGCTAAATTTGTACATGCTACATTTTATTTTGTGGAGAAACAGCTAGTTAGCTCACCTGCTGTAATGTCAAGTGTGTTTTTAGCTTCTTTCAGACTCGCTTTAGGGTTTGTTTCTTATTCCATCATTTCCTAATGATTTTGGTCTTAGTTATACATCGCACTTTGTTCTATAGATTTGAAGATGTGTTGTACACAAAATGTGTGGCTTATGTATCAGATGACAAATCCCCATAAATAACATGTGCACATAACCACTATTGGGATAAGCTAGCTTTTTACGCTAACACGTTTGTTAAACGGTTTATGTTGATTTCGAATTTTGCACTGCAACTCCTGTGTAAAAAAAGGAGTTTAAAATTGTGTGAGAAGGGACATTAGACATTTTAGACAAATCGAGGAGAGATACCGAAGTGCTTTTTGAAGTTGTACTTCTTGTATGTTTTGTTCACAAGCCCTAATTTCCCACTTTAAAAATACTGTTAGCTATTGCAGCCATTTTGCTAACTAAACTGAATTAGACCACCCGTCCCTTTAACCACACATCCTCTTTCCAAAACTCCGCCTTCTCAGCCAACCCGAATGTGCACGGTAATTCACAGGGAGATTTTTCTGGAGATTGTTTTCTGATTGGCTGCCCTCCTGACACTTTTATTTTTGCTGTTTACAGAGCCAAGTCAAAGAGACACGTGAGAAAAGACATCCATTTCAGTGATATCTAAAAATAATAATAATAACAGCACCTTTAAACCTTGATGAAATACCTAAAATATAATAAATAATAGTTAATCACAGTTTAAAAGAGAATATGTAGCACATGGATATACAATATTACTATATATTTCCTGGTCCATGTCTGTTGTGAAAGTGCCGGCCAGAGTTTACAGTTAGTTTGTTTTGTGTTAGCATGATGGCTATTCAATTCTGAAATATTTCATTTTAAATGTATCAGATATGAAATCATTGTAAAGGTGAATGATTATGACATGAAAGAGTAAACATTTTTCCATGATAATCTTTGATTTTGAGATTACCCAATCTGAAGAATTTCCATTTTACTATTTAAAATGTTCACCAATACAGTACAGTTCTGAAGTTTGGGATTGGTGCGATTTAAATAAAAAAAAAAATCTTTCATAATCTATTATGCTCACCAATACTAATTTATTTGATCAAAATACAGTAAAAACAGCAATATTGTGAAATATTATTATTTTAATTATAATTTAAAATAACTTCTGTTATGCAGTTTAGTCTTGTGATGGAAATTATTTGATATTATCTGTTTAAAAACAGTTGTACAGTGTTGACGCCGTAATAGATTTTTATTTTCATGATCCTTTGATTAATAAAAAAGTTCATAAATGTCGTTACGGTCACTTTTGATCTATTAAATGTGTCCTTGCTGATTTAAAGCATTAATTCTTTCTGACCCCAGACTTTTGAACGGTATTGTAGGAGTCACAACTTTTAAGTTGTAACTGGGTTGAATTTTCTGCCATTTTCTTCTTCTTAAAGTGTTTGCACATCATGATAGCACTGCGAAAAGACACATTATCATGCAAACACTGTGAGTAAATAGTCTTTCCATTGTGTTCTGTCACACTGATGATGTGGCCATAGCGGTTCACTCTTCACAGTCTATTAATAAACTGCGTAGCTTCCTGCTGCCTTGCCCATGTCACCTTTAGTTTCTTTATGCAGAGATAGCCGCTTATCATAGCCCATATAGTTGTGTTTTTATAGGTAAACGGTTACTGAGTGTCTGCAAAACCAACTTGTGTAGGAGATGGCAACATCCAAGTTAGTTTTACTTCAAATTATTGTAGACCTAATAAAATCGAGAATATTCTCATGATGAAAAGTGTTTTTTGTGGTACCATTTTGTTAGATATGATCTTACATGTAAATACTCTTTGATATAAAGTATAGTCTTTGATAATGAGATTCATCTTAGTTCTTTGTCCTTTGCGCAGTACTTTTCTTTTAGCGTTTAATTTCTCAATTTCCATCTGACGTTTTGAACTGTGCTCATGTTTTTAATGCTTGGTGAATATTTGAACATTATGTTGTAAATAACACTGCCGCAAGTGAAATGCTTAATATTTAAGTTATTAATGTTCTGACATATTCATGTTTGTTGTCTTGTCTAAAACAAAGCTTAAGAACAAATTTAGAATTACTGTTAAATGTTTACGATTGAATTTTAAAGAGGCTGATGGTTATATTATGTCTTACAGTATCTGTTAATTGCATTCACTAACTGGACTAATGTTTTTATCTAAATGCATATTAAATGTGCAAAAATGGGAAATAATTGCTTTGCAAGGCATGTCTAAATAAATACAGAATGTCTTTAATATTCACTATTGTCGGACTCTTTGTGGCCTTTTCTTTCCATTTTAATATATTATTATATGCAGTACCGTTGAAATGTTTGTCATGTTTATGTATTTTAAATAAATTGGTGCTTTTATCACTTGCATTAAATTAATCAAAGAATGTTTCAAATGAATGCTATTTTCTGTTTCTCCTAAGCTTTAGTCTTTTTAGAAGGTAGTTTATTATCATTTCTTTCTTTTACACACACTATTTTCAATGTTTGTGTGTATTTCTAATTAAAACAACTGAGCTGCATCAACTGAAATACAAATGCAGTGTTCGATCTGTATACATGCACAGTCTGTTTAGAATTTACTAAAACAGGAAGTGTTTTATATACAGAGCTTTTTGCTTTTAACATGTTTTTTTGTGATATCATTAACTGGATTACATAAAGAGAGTAGGCTATATTTGAGTTACAGGAATCAGTCCTGTGGGTGTGTGTAGAAATGGGCAGGTATTCTGTTTTCTAGCCTAAAGAATCAGTTCCCCATTATCTTTAGAATTGTAAAATGTGGAACTGATCAACAGAACACTGCCTGCTTACCACAACTACACTGACCAAAGACTGCCTACCCCTTTTACACAGTAAAAAAGCCCAAGGCTTAAGTTTCAGTGTTGCTTTGCAATTTCAAAAGTCAATCTGAAACTGTAACATTAAGATATCAGGAGCATGTAGGCCTGTTGGCCAATATGATCCTGAACTTTACTCATTTTTCATTAGAGTTGGTATAATGTTGTTTTGTTACGCATAGCTTACTCTATTTTCTCCTTTTATAGAAGTATTTTTTCTTCTTTTTTGTGATCTGTATTGTTCTTTTCCTTTGTAGTTTCAAAATGTAGTGTAGATAACAGGCCTTGAGTTTCACTCGTCGCCCTCTGCTGGCATGATAGTTGTTTTTTTTGCACAAAGTCTGCTTTGTTTCTCTAGTGACTGTTGTGCACATCAAGCCACATTTGATTTGAAACAGCATACTATTCAAATTTCTACCTATATTTTAAATATTTACACAGTATGCATCTACACACACACGCCCGCATTCTGTATAAATTATGTGTGAAAAAAAGAACTAAAAGGAATAGAATCAGAATAGAACTATAAGTAATGTGATTTTAAACGTGACTTTAACCTAAAAGCATTGATATTTTTTAGATAACACTGAATGCCTGCATGCTTACTATTTCATATGTTTATTGTTGCATGCAAATTGTATGCAAATTCTATTTTTGTTAAATTCGCAGTATTGGACAATACAATGCTCCAAGTATGACAGCATGTTTTTTTTTTTAAATTACCTGCATTGATTGTTTATTTATTTATTTATTTGCAACAAAAAAAACATTTTGGTCTTTTTAAATATTCGCAAATTGAATATTGGATTGCTTCTCTATCCAGCATGCATTGCTTAAACAGTTATGCAGCAAATAAACTCAACTTGTGACTCACAAACGTTAAATGCCCTATTAGCCCTAACAGCTGTGCATGGAAAAATGAAATGAGCCAGAAATTGGTTTTGGAAGTGAAGCTAGCGAGAAACCTGTCACCATGCAAAGCAGTATGAGTCTGCAGCTCTCTCTAGTGGAGCTTTCTTTTAATAATGGGTCACAGCTCTTTGTGTTTAAACGGTTCAAACGGTCAATGTTTGTCCAGCATTCATGTTAGTTTACTTTAAGCCAACAGGCAGAAAAACAAGCTTAATTGCCTATTGTTACTCAACAAAGATCAAATCTGATAAGCAGATAGACGCATCAGAAATGAAGAATCAGCTATCGATGAAAAGAGTCTGATAACACTTGAGTAATGAATTTCATTATTTGGAGAAGAACAGAAAATTAAATGAGATCTCATAAATGAATTTAAATAAACTCAGAGAGAGTAGCCTATAAAATGTTATTTGTAGATTCATATCTCATAATGTACTTGAAATCGTATTTGTCCTTACAATATTATTTTATTTATTTAGCAAGCAAGCAAACCAGGAAATCATAGGTTACTAGGCTACTTTCCTTTTATGCACAGTTTAGGGTTAAGATGCTTAAACATAGTAAAAAAAAAAATACATGAAATACATTTGGTCTTTGGAACGTCTACACAACCTACTTAATTTTCATAAACAAACAATTTGCCATTGTACGTAACTTTTGCTTAACGTAACGTCTACACAACCTACTTAATTTTCATTAACAAACAATTTGCCATTGTACGTAACTTTTGCCTAACGTAATTAATATTTAGAATTTCATGCTTCCATTGGCGGGACACAACGAAACGTCAGCACGGTGTATTTAATATTCATGAGCCTTCGTTCGCTTCAGCTGGATTCGTCATTTCCCAAAGCGGCAGGCTTGAGCTTGGCTGAGTGGGGATTCAGAAACACAACCGAACATCACATCAAAAGATGAAAATGTAGACGTATATCAGAAGAAACGAATCGGAAACAGAACAAACCATCAATTGATGACGATGGAAGACGGACTGGTGTCCGAAGACGATATATGTGAGTGTTAAAACAGTCAGTCACGGTGTATTAGTGCGGTTCAAACAGAAACTGGGGCAAGTGAGAGAAATATATTCAATGGCTAAACATTTATCACCTCAATGTATGTATGAGGAGGTGGCTTATTAAACTGTGGAACCATTAAAAATGTTACTATATCCTAATAGACAAAAGAGACTCGTTTAGTTGGGCTGGGCTGATTTGTCAATTACAACCAGCTCTACTGAATATGTTCTAATAGTATTCAAATAAAATGTAATATAAATATTTTGTAAATTTTAAAACCTTTACAAGGACGCCACTCTTGCTTTATATATCTAAACAGTTGGTACAACAAGCACATATCTCTACAATTATGTTTAACATTTACAGTAGTATAATCTAGAAAGAGATAATATCTGGAAAAGAACAGAAACATGAGATATGAATTTTTTTGATGCATGTGAACTTCATGTATGTTGCCTATGTTTGTACTGTACCTATTCAAATTATACAGATATAATTATACAGGGGATATTCAAATTAATTAACCAATTACTAATACCCTTTATCAGCTCTACCAAACGTGGTCGTTTTTTCCACTAAGAAACGAATATTGTTATTATGTTTTGATCGATACTGTGAAGCTGCATTGATGCAATCTATATTGTGAAAAGCGCTATATAGATATACTTGACTTGACCTGGGTCTTACACCATATATAACTCCTGTCACCTTCCACTCATTTCGCTCTAGTGCTTTGCTCAGAGAAGGAGTTTCATGATGCTGCGAAGAGGAATGACACTGTCAGAATGCAGGAGCTGATAAGAAGAGGGGTGGACATCAAAGTCAAAAATAAGGTGAGAGATATTGCCAACCTGAACCGACAGAAACATACGTGAACATTGCAAATCTGCAAGAACTGGTTGAGGACTGACACACGCACATTATTTTATTATAGTAAAAAATGTTTCAAAATACCCCAGGATGTTTGAAATGATATACAAAATGCTAAATAAACTATAATGTGTGTACCTCTGAGCATGGTGACACAGCAAAGCATGCTGAACAAACTGTACAGGAAGCTGTGTCAGAGGAAGTTATGTTGCCTCTCAGCATGCCAATTTCTCTGCCTGGAATGTTTTGTTTTTCCCAGTTTTACACCAGAGTGTCGGACACACACATATTGTGGTCCTCGGCACAGGATATGACCCTTATTTTACCCCAGACAACATTATTATTTATCACTTTTGACCATGGTGAAACATGACTCGTGAGTCATTGTGACGGTTTCATTTAATATGTGATTTTTTATTTTACAGATGGACCGTAAGGCCCTGCACTGGGCAGCTGGAGCTGGAAGTGAACAGGCCCTGCGTCTACTGCTTGACCACGACATGGATGTGGATGAAATGGACAGCGTACGTGTCAAATGGATTCTGTATGCTGACAAACTGTAACAGGGAACATGTTGAAATTTAGTTGCATTTTAGACTGAATATTTTATAAAGTTTCATGTTTATTTACTGATAAGAGAAATTCTGTTCCACCTGGTACATTTTTAATGGGCTGCTGTTCATTCACCATGTGGCCTGTAGATTACTGGAGGCTATGAGCTTGTTACACCAACAACAATAGTTGAAGAGTGGCCCTGAAGTGCAAAGACAAATATTTTTAGATAACTGAGTAGGTTGGTGAGTGATTTTCTTTTTTTCTTTTTTTTAAATGAAAAGACATTTAATTTTTTGATTAAAAAAATATATATACAGCGAAAGTGATTAGAAACTGTAACTGGTCAAATTTTCTTTTATTTTAAGTACACATAAATAGTCCTCCTGAGGGTGACAATTATTTTTGTATAGTAAAAATTGTCCTAGGAGGTCATAAAAATTGTGTGGAGAAAAATTCAATTATTTTACATAACTACACAGAGATCTGAAAAAATTCAGCTTATAATAAAAATAAATATAGATAAATTATAGCATGTCACATCAACTGGCCAGTTACAGTCTGTCAAAGCATTTTAGTGGCATTTCATACCCATATTCTACACACGCTGTGCTGTTCATATGCCGCTGGTGAACTTTATCTGAATGGGATTGTTATCAAATAATGAAAGGTTCAGTAAGCGATTTCAGCAGCAGGGGGCGTGTCCACTCATGAGGAGAGAGAGTGAGCAAGAGGGAGTTTTGAGTTGAAGAAAGACTGTAGAAAGCGAAATGGCTGAGAGACATTACAAAAGAGAAAAGGTCAGAGGAATATCACTGGAAAAAGAAGGGTTAGGATCAGGCAAGAGCTTTGGGACCAGCTTTGATATTATATTATATATTAATATTAGCTTTCCAGCAGTGGAGAGTCTGAATTTAGGCTAATTTTATTTTAGCCTTTGTTCATTTTTATAGTTTTTGTTAATATTTTGAATGAGATATTTTCTGCTTTCATTTTAATTTTAGTTAAAGTTTTAGTTATTTTTTGTTTTGTTCAAATGTATTAATATTTTTAAAGGTCATTAGTGTTTATTTACATCTAGTTGTTTTTGTATTCCAACTAAAACTAAACTAAAATAAGTTATTTTATTTTTATTTCAATTAATGGAAATGTTTTTTATGGTTTTAGATTGAAGTGCCGATAATAAGCATGTGTTAGGCTAATATTTTCTTCAATCTTTCTTCAAAAGTCATGTGACTGTATAGACATTCTTACTTGTTTTCCAGTTTGGTATGAATGCTCTGCTCTTGGCGGCGTGGTTTGGTCACCTGTCAATCCTAAAGATCCTTGTCTCAACCGGGGCGAAGCTCACCTCTGAAAACAAAGTAAGGCTCTTGGTAAAAATCCTTGATAAGTTTCAGAAATCTTATATGAAGACAGTGGTATCTTCTCACTCAATGTGCTCTGCTCACTCACCATACAAGTGGGATTGTACTGTGTGTGTAGTGTACTGCCCTAGATACAGACTTCAACATTAATTTCAATGCTTCTCAGTGACTGAACTGTCACATTTCTTTTGTCCTCAGAATGGCTTGAATCTTTTGCTCTGTGCTGCCCAGAGGGGTCACATCAGTATTCTGGAGTACATCATGGAAGATCTGGAAAATGTGCAGCTTAATAAAGTCGACAAGGTGAGAATCTCTTTTTTTTTCTTCCCAATACACATGATCTTGAAGTGTAATGTATTTTATAACAGAGATCTTATACACTTATAGCACACAGTACTCTGCTGTTGCGTGTTCTACATACTCACACTTACAGAGCCGTTTGCAATCACCAAATAGCCTACATAAATGCAATTGCTTTGATTTAGTGCAGATAAATTTTGACTACTTTATTTGTGATCTATTGTGTTTGTATCATGTTGAGCCAGACCGATATATCGGCAGTCCGATATTATCGGCCGATATTAAGCAAGCTGACATTGTAATTATCAGGTAGCTTTTAACCATAAGACAATGTAGGAACTTATTATTATTTTATTTATCAGAACTTTAATATATTTTGATGTTCCTCTGTTCTGTTGTGACGATAAAAGAAACAAGTTTCTTTTTAAAATGCATCATTATATTATATTAGTTAAAACTCATAAATAACTACAAATAACTAATGTTAGGGTAATCTGTTAATGTTTTGTTGCACGTTTCTGAAATAAAAAATAAATACATAAATATCAGCCGATATATCGGAATATCAGATTTTAAAACCAACAAATAATTGTATCGGTCGGTATTGGCCTTCAAAATCCTTTATCGGTCGGGCTCTAATATCATGCCTGTAAACTCGTCACATTTCGACAAAAGTGTTTGACCCATATTTTTTATGCAGCGTGCACACAGTGTTGTAAATGTTTCAACACTATAAATTGTCGACATAATAAATAATTACAAGAAGCTAAAATAATTACAGAGGCCTCTGGTTATCTTACGGCGCCCCTTTTCATGACACATATGTTTTGGCAGATGGTGGGACAAAAAAAATGTCCTCCACAACTGACAGTTATCAACTCCCAACTTCCAACAATCCAATCAATTTCCGAAAGACTAAATCAAGTCCCGCCCTACGTTTTTTTTCTCATTTCAGAAACAGTTTTCCTTATATACAGTACATATTTAGGGAAGAAACAACTATTGGTATTCCCCAGAGCGAATGTGGATTTCATGCTGACTTTAAGGTGCTTTTACACTAGGGAAAGTTTTGAAAGATCATTTGTCTGATATGTGTAAGATCCGTTTTTGTGGCTGTGGAAAGAGTTGACACAGTTTGACATATGATCACATGACATTTTGATCAAATATCAGATTTTTCTTGTAACATGCTGTATTTGCAGAGAAAGATTTGCAGCATTCTCTGATTCATGTTGTAAGTGGTAAAAGTCTTTTGAGGCTCGGTTTTATGAATCGATTCAAGTCCCGAAAGTAGAAGAGAGCTGTTTTTTCCTTTGAGAGTGATAATGATTGTGATGATTGCACAATGTTCATGCAAATTTCAGTTAAACATTTTCAAGGAATGACTTGACTCAAGGAAGAGTTTTGTTGACTTAAAAACCAGATATTAAACAGAAACTTGCAAGCATAAAAATGATGACTTCTTTCTTTTTTAATGTAATTCATAAATAGTAGGACATAACAACATTTTATCCATTACGTGTGGATTGCTAATATCAAATTGATTCACTCACTTATATTATTTTTCTCTGTCTCTACGGCTTTTGTTACTCAATTCAGAGGTGAGGGAAATAAATGAATCGTGCACAGTCATGGATTGTGGGACATCTATTATGATGAATGTCAATTGTGATGCAATGTTGTCTATTTATGCTATTCATTACACACAAGTTTATGATGAGATTATGATGATGATTAAATCATTAATACCAATATCACATGATCAAGATTCTGGAGTAAGTTTCATTGTGCTTCCTGTCAAAACATTTTTATTACCCAATGAAATGTAATGCTAACAGCTGTTAAATATTTATGGACAGTAATACATTATGTCCTTTCTAAAGTGTCTCTGTTCTTCGGATGAGAAGTTAAATAAATGCATATAAATGTAATGAATAATTAATAATCTGTTGTGTCAGTCAGGTAAGACGGCGTTTCATTTAGCCACAGAGCATGGACACCTGGAGGTGGTGGAGTTTCTCATCGGCATGGGCTGTGCTCATGATCTCAAGGACAAGGTGAGGGTCACGGATGCACAGACGCCCCTCAGCGTGTGCTAATTAGATTTTCTCTACTACTAAACTCGGCAAAAAGAAGGTTTTCAGGTTACCAGGAATCTTTTTATGTTCGCACAAATATTTTCATTTAATTGTCATTTAATTTTTCATTACAAAATATTAAGACATTTGCTGGAATATATATATATATATGAAGAGTTCAGATGCAAAAGCCTCTAAATGCCAGTTGAAATTTTCTTCTAAAA
>JAOTRC010000022.1:34032129-34044733 GCA_027497675.1 Cyprinella lutrensis
TTTTTGAGCATAAAATCAGCATATTAGAATGATTTCTGAAGGATCATGTGACACTGAAAACTGATGTGTAATCAGCACAATGATGTTGAAAATTCAGCTTTCAAATTACATTTTAAAATATATTCAAATAGAAAACAGTCATTTTAAATTGTCATAATATTTCACAATATTACTGTTTGTCATGTTTGACAGTAGACACTCCCATCTTAGGGAAGAAAATAAAACAACAAAACAAAGTAACATGATCTGGATGAGAAGCATGTAATGGGGAATTTTGTGGGTGTATTTGCAAATTTATCTGATTTAAATAAAAGTGAATCAGGTGCTAAAACGTCACAAGTAAGTTATCATAAGACTACATTTTTCAATTTTTATTACATATTTGCATATTTCACATGAACATGCACTATGTGCATGTTCATGTGAATCACACCACAGTTTAAACGAACCGAGTGCAACCGAACTCAGACCACCTTCTTCGGGTAGTCTCGGTTTCGGTAACCCTGTGCACACCCTGTCCGCATGACAGCTTTCACATTACCAGTTTTTCAAACCGTGCCCCGTTTCGAACTAAACTGCCAGTGTCAAAAAGATTCTGCTTTTTTCTACCCATTGTATTTCATAATTCTATACCATATTCCTTGCCAGCAACATACGTCAGCTCTACACCTGGCAGTACTCAACAACTCCACAGAAATAGTGAAGGATCTTATCAATGCGGGATGCGACCTGGACATCTTTGACAATGTAAGTGCGGTTGAGTTTGAGTGTGGTTCATTTCACATTTACAAATGGAAACGGTGATGATTTCAGAGATTGGCTCAAATATTGTTCCTTACAGCGGCTTCAAACTGCGTTGCACATAGCAGCAGAACACGGAAGGCTGAACATCGCTGAGATGATCCTGATATCTGGAGTCAACCTCAATCTACTCGACAAGGTGCAATTTCCTGTTATCATACATGGGTGTGGACGATACATTTTCATATTGTAATGCAATTCTGATGAAACAATTCAACAAAAGATGTTTACTTTAAATGTTACAGCAGAGGAAGACATCACTTGATGTTGCAGCACGAGCCAACCATGTGAATGTTGTTGACATGATTATCAAAGCTGATAGATTTTACAAATGGGAAAAGGTATGTTCAGTGTACATTAAGTTTAAATCAGTATTATTTAATTGTTATCTATCAAAATTAAAGATTGTGTGCTATTTTTAATGTTTTAATTTGCCCTCCAGGAAAATGTGACAAGTGACTCTGACTCTCTGGTGGGAACGAGTCTTACCTTTAAGCAAGACCATCAACAGGAGACACAACATATCCGATCCGTCCTATGGAAACTTTCCTCCAAGTATCTCAATCCAGGCGAGTGGAAAACACTGGCTCGGCACTGGAAGTTCTCTGATGCACATATTCGAGCCATAGAGCAACAGTGGACAGGTACACCATCTAATGCTGTGATCTGCTGCCGATAAATAAATGTAAGCTTTTATTCAGCAAGGGTGCTTTAAATTGATCATGACTGTAAAGACATTTAAAATGTTACAAAAAGATTTCGTTTCAAATAAAGTATCAAAATATCAAATCGTCATGAAATAAGTATCGCGGTTTCTACCAAAATATTAAGCAGCACAAATGTTTTCAACTTTGATAATAATAAGAAATGTTTTAAGAGAACCAAATCAGCATATTCTAATGATTTCTGAAGGATCATGTGACACTGAAGACTGGAGTAAATAATAAATCTAATAATTGCACCCTTGAGACTAATTTCAAAATCAGATCAATGTCAACACTTTTAAATGTTTACATTTTTGTACAAAAAATACCAGGATTATAAAGAAAGTGCCACTCAAAGGTAAATTGTGCATATTCTCAGATAATGCATACAAATAGTTTCCTGAAATATTTTAATTTGAAAATATGCACAAAATTTCAAAATGTCTCTGAGTGTGTGAGGAAACTTAAATAGATATTGCTCAGAAGTCTTCCTCACCACTACAACTCAGACTAAATGGATTGCTGAAACAGTTACATTAGCCTTTAATTTGCATCATTTTCCCAGATGTAGTGTATTGTTCTAGGATCATAGAGCAGGCAGCCCAAATGTCTTCAATGTGATAGATATCTGCTTTAGTGATGACAAGCTCTGAACTTTAAAAGGTTCAAAGAGCCACAAGGAGCACGGACACAGAATGCTGCTTATCTGGCTGCACGGTGTGATCAACGCTGGACAAAACCCCATCAAGGGCTTGTACGAAGGTCTGATCGGCATCTCAAGGATCGACTTGGCAGGTGAATTCAGTTCATGTGTATAAGCTCTGTTCATAAACCATCATATGTGCATTATTTCAGACTCAGTTTGTCAATCTTTTAGGAAGAATTGCAATTTGGAAGTCAATCCTAGAGTTCAATTTTAACCCCCTGGGGTTGGCCACGACCACCTCCCTTTTTTCTTATTATTGTACTAAAGAGACTCAAATAACTCAGTAGATTTTTGTCATACGGATAAGTGTTATACATCATTCAAAACTGTTAAGTGTCTGCTTTGATTTGTGTACACACAATAATTACAAAATGTTTAATTTGTTATTAAACTTTTTAATAACAAATTAAACAGGATGGGCATTCTGTCATCTCTCTCAGTGAGGTACATTCTGAAACGCTTAAGAAAATGAACTGAAACTCAGCGAATACTTGCCACACAGACATGAAAGTTATGTCAGTACAGTACATTGATAAAGTAGGTTTCCAGTTGGGTTAGATGTTGGATTTTGAACAAAAGCTGCCTCACTTGTAGCTTTATATTGGCCAAGATCTAATAACTTAGAAAAGAAAAAAAATAAACACATTAGGATACGCCATTTGACTAGGATTTGGCCTTTGAAGATTGTAGGCAGAGAGGAAACTTTTGGGATTTTGTAACAGATCTTCTTAGTACTTATAAGTATTTTTAAAAGTTTCATTGTCTTTCACCTTCTCTCATTTCTAACTTTCTTTTCTTCCATAAAGAAAGGATGCGACAGCAGGCAAATGCAGATCCGTCTTCTTCTAAAAAATGCAGTGCAATGTGATGGGATCAGTCTGGATTGAGCGCAAACCAGCCAGAAGATTGCTTTTGAAACACAAAGAACTGAGGAAGCACACATACTACCTAAAATACAACCTCAGTGATGTGACGTCACAACAAGAGCAAACATTCACAGCAAACCAGACTTTGGATTGAAGCTATACGTTTCTGTGGATCCAGATCTGTTACTTTTGGAGAACAGGTAGATATTGTTTCTTTTCTTTGTCGAAAAATTCACAAAGCAATAACATGTCAACTCTTTGGTCATGCTGAAAGAATTTTTTATGAATTTCAGAAGAATTTCTGATTCATTCTTTGTCTTTATATCCTTTATTTATTTGTAGTTGCAGTTCCCCTTTGTCAGCTCACCATGACGTCAGAAGTGATTCTGACAAATGGGGATCCCGCTCAAGAGCCTATCTACTTCGATTGTAACTAAACAAGCTAATGCACAATGGCATGTGATAATTTCACTGGCTGCCACGCCGCGAGTATATAATGGGCGGTAGGTGCATCGCATCCTGTCTCGTCTTTCGCTTCAAAGCCAGACTTTGAATGCTGTTCTGAGAGTGTTTTAATTTTAAAAGACGAGTCTGCTTCTTCAGGAGAATGCCTCTTCAAGCTGGCCGCAGTCTCACATAAAGCAAAACAGCAGATTTCACAGCTAAGAATGTTGTGTGTTCAATGAGAATGTGAGTGCTCACATCAGGTTTGCACTATCGTCCTGTTTGTGTAGCCGCCCGCGGTCATCCCTGGGTGCTTCAGCACCAGAGAGAGCAGTTTCTTGAAAGAGCATACACATACATTGGCTCTTTTAGTTACACTCGAGCAAAATCCCCATTCGTCTTAATCACTTCCTTGGGGAACGAGGGTTACTATACGTAACCGAGACGGTTTTCTGTTAAAATTGTTATTTTTAAGAATAGAAGCAAAACTAATGCTAACACCACTGCATTACCCAGGATACTGGGAAACACATATTTTATGTGTTTAAATGCGTCTAATGTGCAGGACTGAGTCCTCCTGACTGAACACCTTGTTGATTATTATGGGATTCGCCAGACTGAAAGCCTGAACTTTTGGATATTGTGCAAATGTTGTTATATGATTGTTGATACAAAAGGGTGAAGACTGGTGTGAAAATAATGGGGCGGCAGTAGCTCAGTGGTTCACGTAGTTTGTCTACAAACTGGAGGGTTGGTGGTTTAATCCCCGGCTCCACCTGACCAAGTGTTGAGGTGTCCATGAGCAAGATACCTAACCCCAGCCTTGGTTCCTTGCATGGCTGACTGCCGTCGGTGTAATGGGTGAATGTGAGGCAATATGTAAAGAGCTTTGGTGGCCATTGGGTCTGTGAAAGTGCTAAATGCAGTCCATTACCATTTACCAAAATAAGAGAATAAACCACCTCAGTATTTTATGCAGATTATAGCTTGGTTAACAAAACTGATATCTCGATTTTAGTCATTCCCATTTTGATATCCATTCACTAAGCCCTATTTTGTAGCTCGCCTACCATTCAATAAGCTTTGTTTTGTTCATTTCATACGAAAGAAAGTTTTAGCATTCAAATAATTATGAAATTTAAATATTAGATACCATTTGGTACTCTTAAATGAGTCATGACCGATTGCTGTAGCAATGAACCGATTATCAGTAGGTAAGTTAAAAGATACAACCTAGTGAAATACATATGTCCCATGTAATCGCTCGATCAGTGTTTCAAAAGCGGAAAGACGGAAAACTTTCAATATTGTAGTAATACCAACTGTGATACCAACTGACAGGGTTCCCTGTATAGTTTTTACAGCATTAAATGAGAGATTTTTTCCTTGAGAAAAAATTACGTAGGCTACTGTACCTGATATCCAAAGCGATATTGAATCGAGACTGAAAATTGAATCGAAATTTGAAATTCGAATCAAAATGTATCTTGAATCATGGAATTTGTGTCGATACCAGTCCTAATGCAGATGTATTTAATTATTCATAATTTCTAGATATGTTCAGCCTGCCTATGCAAGATATATGTAAATGTTGGTTGTAATGTTTAACAAGCCTGCAAAAGTGCAAGACAGTCTTACTGAAACTGTTTGATTTGTAAGTGTACTTGTTTGGCAAAGTCACAGTATGCAGCATGACCAGCAATTTTGTTGTTTGTTTGTTTGTTTTTTTATTAAAATTAATTGTTGATTGCACTTTAACTATATCCAGATATCTTTGTTGTAGCTATAATGACTTTTGTAAGCGTTTTACTGGATTGTGACTGAACAAGAAATTCAGTGCTGATCTAAAACAGGTCTTGTTAAATGTTAATATTGACATATGAAAATGTTTAGGTAAGATGCAAATTGGCAGACACCTGTGGTTCTTGGATAGTAACCACACAATACGTACAAATTTCATTATGTACACAAACCCAACTGATAGGTGTTGTGACGCCACCTAGTCAAGTTGCAAACTGTCCAAGCAACTGGCTCATTAAACAAAAATCTGTGATCCTTTATTTTTGTTGATTGAAGGTTTCCTCCATTGAAGTATTAGTGGTGTTTCCCAAGGCATTCTCCTTATCATGAGTATTGTTAAGGTGCTCTGAGTGTCTATAACATGATATGCTGCAGTTCCCAATTCCCTATTGTGACGTATATCAGAGTAGAAAGGCTTCTTGAACAAGAAAAAAATGTAGGGCAGGACTTGATTTTGTCCATGGGGAGATGATTGGTTGTGGTTTGCTATTGGTGGATGTCATGTGAGTGACGGGTTGTCCCGCCCTCGCGCGAGTAAACACGTCATCACAGAATAGAAAAGATGACGCTGCAAAAGGGAAAAGTTATTTTGATTAAAGGTTATGAAGGAACATGAATTTTAAAAAAAGTTATGTGCATGGATTTATCACTTAAAATAAACACTGCAATATTCCATTTAAAAAAAAGAATTTGTTTATTTTGATTTCATGCCGACTTTAATGTGCTGGCTTTTTCCAAAAAATATTTTGACGTACCAGATCATAATGTAATGGTTCTCGATAAATGCTATATACATACATACCAGGATATTCAGATGATACTGGTTCAAAAAAAAAAAAAAAAACAAAAAAAAAAAAACATGCTTATACTTTAAATATGATCAAGAATCTAACTTACTGTGTTGTATACTTTAATTTATTTGCATGCCATAAAATCCTAATTAATTGATCTGATTCTTATCAAAACACTCTTCATAAATCTTAAATAATTAATATAGCTTCAACAGTGTTTGAATTGTATGGTAATGATTTAGTGGTTCATAACTGTAGACTTCACCAGAAAGAAAATACTAATAAATATAAGGTCAAATTAGTACATTACAAACAAGGCAGATATGGCAGATTTGCACTCAACACAGGATTATTATTATTATTAGAAAGAAAGAAAAAAAAAGTGTTAGCAAATGCAAAACTTGTGCTTGAATTACTGTACCGGTTGTAAATCTACAACATTTATCAATATCTGGCTTTTGTGGTTAAACGGTTTTATTTTAAGTAAATAATGACACATTTGTTTCCAAATCAAGCACTCCTCATAGGTAATTTGGAAAAAGTGATTTATACAATCTGGTGTTGAAATGAATTTCATTTTATATCAGTGCATGACTCAAAAAAACAACAGAGATAATGATGCTGACAACATTCATACAAAAAAACAAAAACAAATGCAAAACAGAAAATAACCCAACATACAAAAGGCAGAAAAATAAATTCAAGGAGTAAAAAGTGCATTGTACGTATATTGTGTAAGGCAACCGGGTCAAAATACGGCACTATATGAAAACCCTAACTATGTAATCAATTTCACTTATTTACAGTCATAATATATCAAAATATTGTTTATTTTCCATAAAGTAAAAATAGGCTCTATAAAGTCCATTCACATTTAACTGACTTAAAGGTAATAGAAAAACAGAATACCGAAACTCTGATCTCTAAATGTTGTGTAGCTAAATCAGGTCAAATTCAGGTCCTGATTCATCTATTCATCATTCAGAAAAATGTTTGTATGAAGCCTCTATGATTCATCATCACTCTCATTGTTGTGGCTCAGATTTGTCCTTTGCACCTCCAGCTCCTCTGCGCTGACCATCTCTGGACTGATGGCGGCGTACCGTGTCCCATGAAACTGGCGCAGGTGTATCTACAGATAAACAGTGCAAATTAACCAGAGTAACAATACAAATTAAGCTCCTCAAATCACAACCCTATTTTAACTCTAATTCTAAAGCGCACGTGTCCAATCCAATTTCGCTGGTTTGACGATGGGATAAATGGTCTTAAAGGGTTGTCCCTATTCACTTAATGAATAATGGGTGTGTTTTGGGCGTAACGTGCAATAAACCAATCAGAGTCTTATCTTTCATTCCCTTTAAAAGCCAGTTGCACTCGCGCCATGGCGGACTCGCTATTTGCAAGCGGAAAGATTGAACGCGGTTAAAGCCAGTAAGCAAACCATCTACATTCCACCATATCTTTATGTACATAATTATAATCTTTTACTTTGTAATCCTTTTATTTTAACAATTTGGGATGTTTGTGTGCTGCTGCATTTGCGTGTAATAAGCAGATTGTATGTGCGTTGTGCAGATTACTGACAGCTAGGACTTAAATAACGGTTTCTCACACAAACATACTACTTTACAGGGTTTTTGCTTCTTTTTTGATGCTTCAAATTTTCTTCATACATATTCCACAGAAGAAAGAAAACCATTGGGGTATGGATTGGAACAACAGCAGGGTGAGTAAATTATACAAATTTAAATTCAGGTGGAAATGTTCCTTGAAAAAGTGGACTCACTTGTATGTACAGGTTAACTTCGGCGCTTCTGCACAGATAGGGGAAGTTTCCGCCGGTTTTGAGATGAGCTCTTCGAGCATTTGGGTACAGCTTATACATCTCTTCCTTTGCCTCATGTGAAAGGGCGCTCTGATCAAAAACCTAAGAGAAAAGAAGGTCAGAATCATTTAAACTGTTTTTAACAGTTCACATTTTGTTTTCCTGGCATATTTATTTAAAAAAAAGACCTACATCCATTATGGTGACAGCAACATCCTTTATCTTGTGAGGTTCCACGTAGGAATTTTGGCAATTCAGCGTGAGTCGAGAAGCCAGTTCACTCTGGTTCAGGCTTTCCAGCTGAAGCACAAATAAACAAAGCACACTTTGTTGATAAATGAGCAAAGACTGAGACAAATTTACCTTCAAAGAAGTTCACACGTCAGTATAAGATCTATTACCAACTACATCAATCCAGCTCAAGTACAAACACTAGATTTAGCTTGATTTATGTGTTTTTATTACCTAGTACAATGAATGTTGGCACATTTACACGTTTAACAAAATCCGGGTAGTTTTTCATGGTAAATGCCTTATGGCAAAAAAATTGACATGGATATTTTATTTTTCTGTGGACATTTTTTTTTTAATGGGGGTGGTTCAAAAGTTGTAGAATCACACTAATAAATTATGTCACCAAAACAGTCAGTATAGTAGAAGTACTCACTCGGTCCACCATAAAGTCAATAGCGTCTGCCATTTTTGGGTCCACAGGTCCTTTGGCAAAGTTACCAAGCACAATCTTTTTGAGCATGAACGCAGGCATCAACCAGAAACTAGAAAAGAAAGAGAATGAGGAAAAAGTCCACAAGGATGGAGACATTACTACGGGGAAAGTTATCAGTACTCTGTAAGTCTTTACCTGTTTGCTGCCCATGTCTGGTTGAAGATCGATGTGTCACTAAATGAGTTGCACAGGACTAGAGAGTGAACTCTGGGAGATTTATGTGTGACTTCAGCAAATTTCTGAGCCAGGAATCCACCCAGAGAGGCACCGAACAAGTGCACCTGCACAGAGACAAAACAAAAACAGGTTGTGAAAGAGACTTGTGAATTCCCATCTTGCATGCATAGAAAATAATCAATTTCCCATACCTTGTCCAGTTGCAAGTGGTCTAAAAGCTTCCTGAATCCATCACAAAATTCCAGCAGATCCCAATAGACAGGATACTGGAGCTGTGTAAAGCAATATCAAGTTATATAAGAAAGCAAAAATATAAAGAGCAGCACAAGGGCATGTTGTTTACATAAATGACCATGTTTGGAATGGCAAGTAAACGAATACATTTTTATATTTATTTATAGCAGCCAGGTCTATCTCTAGTTAATGTCTGAGAGAGCATACTGAAATGACGCGGTAGCCCCATCCGGAGAGAGCCAGGACCTGCTGGAAGAAAACCTCTGCGGTGCCGCTCACGGGTGGGAGGAAGATGATGGGACATCTGATATTTTTCGGCCCAGCATCATACAACGACCAGACTTTACTGTCATCGTCATCCACAATTATCTATAGACACAAAGGCAGAAATTCTCACCAATTAGCTACGTTAGTATCATATGACCCAGAGGGGAAACAAAACATAATTTACATTTGATACAGCTGTTTAATGACTTTTTATTCTCGTTTTAAGTCTACTAGCATCCTGTTTTCTGCCTTAATTCAAATTAAAACGATGAGACAGACTTACTCTTTTCAGAGGTACAGTGCTTCTGAACCAGTTATAATCAGGAGATACTCTTATCTCCTCCATTGCTGAAATGCAAATTAAATGTTTGATTAAATAAGTGCAAGCCTCTTGGAATAACTGACATGAACAACACAATTCTTGTAATTTAGATGAAAAGAAGAGGTATTCAGTGAAATTTCGTTTCATGTAAAAGGAAAGAAAATTCAATCTTTATTGACTTGACACCCCTTCATGTATTTCAACATAGAAAACATGTGACTAGAGTACAGAACGGTCTAGTGAGCGACAACTGAACATACATACACAATTCCCGCAATTATAACACTAAATAAAAATGATGGTATCTCTAAAATACTCATTAAAACCGTCATTTAAGTGTTTAAGATATTTGAAAACACAATATATGCCCCTACTTAACTACTGTCTGTGTACGTTTCACAGCGACGTAAATCAGGAGACCATTTCGAGCAGTGGCTGTGATAATGTTACCGTCGATTCATGAAATAAATCACCTTTTAATGCCTTTCATCCACAGGTTTGAAAAAACATTGTATCCTTTCGCTACATCACATGATAGCAGCTTCCGCAGCCAGAAGCATAGAGCGATTGACTGCCTAGCCTTCGACCACACCATCCAATCAGCGACTCCTAACTGCGCGCGTGCGCATTGGAGAGCTCTTTTAAAGGGATAGTTCACCCCAAAAATTACAGGAAAAAAATCTTTAATCTTTGATTCTCTCTCATGTTGTTTAAAAAATGTATTTATCTAATAATAATATTTTATGTACTATTTAGAATGAAAACAAATAGAATGAAAAGTTTAATTTATTTTGAGGAATTGTGTTCATCTTGAATACACCCCGAAAAATAACAAGTACACGTATGTACTTTTCTCTACAGTTACAGGACAGTTATTTATTTCTATGGTGGGGAGTGTGTATTAGACAGGTGCGCAGTGTCGTAATTTAGTGTATTGGATTTCGATTGATTCATCTGATTCACTGGTGACGCAATTTATACATTGACCAAACATAAGCGATTCACTGAGCCGGTTGTTTGAATCATCACATAATGGATTCACTCCCATGATTCACTCATGGATTCACTCACTGACACAAATGATTCTCTGTCAGAATGATTCAGTGATTCAAAAGTGTCATCAGTTGTTTACTTGTATCACAGTGACTCGTTCCGACAGCAGTGTGTGTTTAGTTCAGCTGCACATAGCAGCTTCCAAAATAACGTATTTCGTATATTAATATGTTTGATTGATTTTTATTTAATTCACATGTTCTGTTTAAGTCATTTATTCTGGTTGGGCCTATATTGAATGGCTTTCAGTGGGTTAGCTCTCAGCTAGCGCTAACCTACCCAGCGCTCCTCAAAATCGATTCAGTTCGTTAAAAAAACAAAACAATTCTGAAACATGTCGTGTACGTGTGCTTTAGCAGCGAGAAAACTCATAAATTCTGCTCATAAAGGTAAGAAGAAAGTCGTATTTTGAGAGATATTGATGTTTGTTTCTTTCTTAGTCTAGTTAGTTTTGCTAGCGCTGCTGCTGGTGCGCTAACATAATAACAAATCATAAATGATGTTCAATGATAAACAAACATTTACATCCACCCTCTTATAGAAAAGTACATTTAAATCCTTTATAAAGTAAAACACATGATACGGTTGTTGACAAGTGCATCTGTTGTAACGTTAGCCTACATGAGAAATGACTAGCTAACCAATTTTTTTTTTTTTAAAATGTTCACTTACAATAGTGATTTAATTTAGGAATTCTTATGATGTTTAAAGTGTATTTGTTTATTTGGCTGTTAGTGTTGCCTGGTTGTTATTTTAATACAATTACAAATTAATAGTGTTCTTTGTCAATACTCTTATAGTCTGATAAGAAACATTATTTTATTGGTCGGATATTTGATTTCTGTTCTAATAAAGTGAAAATTTTGTTGCCAATATTCTCTAGAGGCAGTCTAAACAACATGATATTGATTTCATAACTGGCTTCATGTAATTGTTATTTTGAGTGAAGTTCCTCCCGAAGGTCTCATGTTTGCGTATGTGACACAGGAATATCCGGCTCCAGAGTCCAGTTCCTGTCACTGAGCCTCCCGGGAGCTCGTGAGGTTCGTCTGGCACGCCGTATACCCGTCAGGTCATTCTCCGAGACTTCTGTGTACTTTGCTTCAAAAGATGGGATGAAAGATGGAGATGGTGGAAAGGTACTATGATAGATGATACTTGTCATACACTACCTATTCTCTGACAACAAGGGTGTAAGGAGGAAATAACAACTTGCCAATGTCATTAAGTTCATCCTCTTTCTGGAATTCGTTTTTGATATGTATATACTCTTCTTCCTTTTAAGAAATCTGTTGGTGAAGGAAGTGGAAAGAGATCCAGCTCAAATAATTCTGGCAAAGGAGGAAGTCAGCTGAGATGCCCTAAATGTGGAGATCCTTGCACACATGTAGAAACATTTGTTTGTGAGTACTTGATTTATTTTATATGGTTTAATTTTCTATAACCATTTCATTTTTATTTGATTTTTGTTCTTTCTTTTTTTTTTCACGTAATTGTTTGTCTGCTGTGTTTAATGTGGAATTACTCAAGATGATCACTTTTATTACCGACCTCGTTTCCAATAAGTTATGGTTTAGTTTGGCCTTGTGCATGTTTAAGTAGAACATAGTGTTTACGGAACTAACTGTTCAATGCTAAAAATAAATCACACACAAGTTGCTTTTTCATCTGCTGGTGCTTTAATTAGTAACAAGGTTTTAAAGTTGCTCAGTTAAAAGTAACAAATTGAGATTGTGATTTTAGAAATTATTTATTGCTTTCTTATTTTATTAAAGGAGTAGTTGACTTTTAAATTATCAACTTCTGTTGATAATTTACTCACCCCCATGTCATCCAAGATGTCCATGTCATTCTTTCTTCAGTCGAAAAGAAATTAAGGTTTTT